>CABFOV010004127.1:0-14801 GCA_902141375.1 Timema poppense
TTTTTTTTAAAGATTTTATCAAGTTCCTGAATACATTTTCTTTTTATACATGTTTTTTTCCTTTTACACAATTTTAAAATAATGGCTAAAAAAATCTGGAGCAACACCCTCACTAATTTTAGCTACGAGCCGCCACTGCTTTTTAAACTGTCTAGTAAGGTTATTTTTATTGCTATTTGGCTAGATATGTGCACGTTTTCTTTAAAATATTATTGTACAAACTCTGGTGTGCCTGTTTACAATTCACACACTCCTGCACGCAAACGTTGCTATTGTGAAACAATTCCACAATCTTTAAATAACTCACAATACCCGTACACTCGACTATGTGCAACTGTACACTACGTTAAACAATTAAATACAATCACATTATAATCGCAGGTGAAACGATTTGAGGACCTCGTCGCTACATCACCATTAAGGGCGCAGGAAGGTTACGCTGAACCGCAAAGCATTCCCAGTTTCTTAAGTTCTCGCGTAGAGAAAGTATTGTAATAGTGAAAATGTTCGAATTCGAGGATCCTATGGTTCTTGATGTTTTGTAAACTACCCCCGAACTCAAAGGATTGATTCTAACAATCTGTTTGTCTCATCTCTCACTTTATGTTTGTCCCTTTGTTGGTCTGTCTGTCCTCTTGGCGATACAGCCCAATGGTTTGCTAAGAATATTAAGGAGAATCTTGTTCCAAACTATAATAGACTATATGAGAAAGCATTCACGACTGTAGCATACTATTGTTTTTGCACACGTTTAAAGCTCGATTCACTCGCTTGCCAGACCAAGATTGCAGTACACTACCCCCAAAAATGTCTGCTGACCCAGCATACTTTGTAACTGCGACTATACACCAATTTTGGTAGGAATCGCGTTCTGGAAGGTCTTATTTCACACCAGAATTCGACTTTATAGTAGTATTTTGGTAATATAAAATTCATTGTTCATTAATCCATTAATTCATTCATTAATCCTACAAAAATACAACCAACTATAGGGTCTACAGTAGGATTCTGGTACGAAATAAGTCCTTCAAGAACGAACTTCCTACCAAAATCATTATGTAGGAACAGATTATTTGAATATTCTTTTTGGTTTCTGAGGAGATAAACGATACGCTGGTCATCTGTAGACTGCGCATGCAGCTGCGCCGACGCGAACAATAGTTTGTATCTTTGGCCGTAACATTGTTTTGCAGGTGCCAGCACCTGATGGTCCTGTTGGTAAGAAATGTATGCGTACTCTAGTAGTATTAGGTCTATTGGATGAACGGTTAGGTTTAGGTTATCGTCATCATGCTAATTCGTTGTGTTAGTAGAAGAGGACACCTCGCAATATGAGAATCTTGCAAGGTGTCGTCTACCAACCAAGAAAAAGTCATGCAATGAGATTTTGATAATGAAAGTAATTAAAAAAGTCATGATTTTTTGTGAACAAAGCTCATTGTACAGACAAGATATTTTTTATATCGTGCTCAAAATTAGCTTAAATTTACAACTACTTCGCAGTGATATAGCTCAGAAATAAAAAAAATAGCTTTGAGATCAAAATTGATGAAATTTTGATTGAAAATATTATCATATGGGGGTAGTTAACCACGTTTTTAAAGCATTTTTTCGTTATGAATATTTATGTGTAGCTCATAAAAAGTCATGAAATATGATTTTTATCATCTTGACGCTGATTGGCTTTCACGGGTGTAACCCGGTAGTGCAACCGAGCGAAAGAAAAGATTTAAAAAAAAGAGTATGTTCGACATTAGCCCCAGTACAACCGGTAGATATCCGAAATTCAACTTCCACGTCATCGGCAATCTAGTTTACTTCAAGATTGACGTCTTGAATCGTTTTACCACTGATACGGATCAGAGAAATATTTTTTTTCATGCACGGTGTTTTACTGCCTGTTCGGAAATACGCACTATTTACACTATTGATGTAAGGATTAGGAAAGTAGACGTTCGTGTAAATGCATTAACATTTGCGTAGAGTAAGAGTGGAGAATTATTTATAAAAACACCCCTCAATACACCTGATTGGAATTCGAACTCCGATCTCTCCACTTTCATTCCCTAGCACCGGCAATATAGTCTACTACGTAAAATCATACAACCAAGAAAATATTGTTGCAATAAATAGATATGAGAATAGTATCTGAAAAGAAATGCACCCGCATTAGTGTTGAAAGAAAATTGCAAAAACCACAGTAAACTTCTCCGGATTTGAGCTGTGTGTGATCTTTCCATAATTGGAAGTACTTCATCGTGGGCTTATAATGTTAGACGATACAAGGGTCTGAACTCTAAATAGTATTGAAAACGAAAGTACCCAGCTCTTTGCACATATAATATTTCGTTATTAGTGAAAGTTAACAGTTGTCTGTTTAATTTTTATTTAGAATAACTTTCCTTAAAGTTTTCACCGCGTCTCACCACCGGCTTAGGTTATACTAATATAAATTAACTACTCTAATGTTGGAGAGAAGAGGAAGGTAAATATTAGAGGAAATGTACCCACGTCTGAAGGAAGGAAAGAGCTGGAAACCATTAAGAAAACACCTTCTTAAGTACATACGACCGGGATTTTAACCCCTGACCTCCCCGTCACCGTAAAACCATACTGGACGAGCTTGACATTTAGACCGCGTGGCCACCGGTTTGGGTGATTAGACTTAATAGAAATTTCAGGGGTCACACAAGTCACTATTTCCACTAAAAGTAACTTTTTTAATCTTAATAACTAAAAGTCGCTTTTTTGATGAAAATTAACTAAAAGTCACTTTTTTGTCAATTTGATCAAAAGTTAGTGAGAATAATATAATATAATTACTTTTTCTTTGAAAGTGGAAGCTAATTTGAATGGATGTCCACCACAGTGTTTAGCGCTGGAGGGACTAACACTTTTTGTGTTTTAGGCACAGTCATACCATAGACCAAGGGTCCCCAAATTACGGCCCACAGGACAAATTTGGCTCGCGAACGTTTTGACAAAAGTAAAATAAAAATAACTATAGAAATAATTTCAATTGCGAATACTGAAATGATGGTGTTACTGAATCAAGTTCACAAAATACATATAATAATAATGCGACCGGCGGCATTATTCGAAATGTGTAATCAAAACAAACATACTGTGGTGTACAGTTTCTCATCTCTCGCTAGCCGCGTTTCATTAAGTGTCTTTTGAGTGGAGGGGCTGAAGAACTTTACATATCTGGGAAGGGAGGGTGTGATTATGTTGGCTGCACAGCTTAACTTTCAAGATAAATAACCGTACCTAATGCGTATTGGTGATTGTCATCGGACACCAACAGTGACCTCTGACCCCACAGGTCCCTTTTTCGATCCGGCCTACCTAGCACTTTTTATATCCTAATGTCAGCTGTTGTGCACTGTACATTTTATTATACATAATATTTAGCACCGCGTCTTACTACCCGTTCGGGTTATACGCTTTAAGTAGTTACTAATTACTCTACTGGATTAGGAATTGGGGAGGTTTAATTAGAGGAAGTAAACCCGCATTTGCGTGGAGGGAGAGTGGAAAACCATTTAGGAAACCCCCCCCCAGTTCACCCGACCGAGATTCGAACCTCGATCTCCCCGTCCTCAGTGGTCGAGCTCAACACGACAAGCGCGTTAGCCAACTACGCCACCGAGGCGGGTCACTGTAAATAAAATACAAAACAAGATAGAAAAAAAATCCATACTCCTTAAAATATAGGTTATATTTTATTAATTATCTGATTATATAATATATATTAAAAACTTTAGCTTAGGTTTTGTTGTGATGTTCACCACTAAATTAAAACACATCCTTAAATATGGCCATACCCCATCCAGGTTCTTAGTTGAATTTGTTGAAATATAATAAAATAGTAATAATTGTTTAAACAAAATATATTGTATAATTTTGCTTTTGATAATTTGTGCTTACTAATGTTTCTATTTATATGGCTCATTATAAAACCATTAATTAATTTTGGAACTAACCTTATGAATTCTTATTGCTCTAGATATTTCTAGATTTTTTCAACAGCAGCTGTTAATGAAATGCTAGTGGTTCAACAAAGTTCTTACCCGGACGAAATAGTAAGGGTATTTAAAAAAAAGTCTACTGTTATGCAGAAAACAGCTTTTGATCTGGGAAAGGCTGTGTTTTTAATGTTTTTGATCAATAATTTGCAAATTAGGTCACTTTTTTTTTTTTTACAAAAATGGTTACTATTTCAGCTTTTTTTTGTTTATATATTTTTTATGATCCCTGAAATTTGGAAAACTCGTGTTTATTTTGGATTGTATTTTATTTGTTAGCTATTTAATTTTACAGTTCAATACCCATTAAAGAAACAAAAAAAAAGGTAACTAGAGTAAAGTCCAGTGAGCAATACACTAAGAAATAAAAAATCGTGACAAAAGGTGCTTGTAGGGTTAGACTAAGTGAAACACTAAAAAAAAAAGTCACTCTCAAAAGATGCTTGTAGTGTTTAGTAATCAAAGCACTCAAAACCACAACCGGTGGCTAAATGTGCTTGTAGTGTCGGATGAACAAAAAACACATAAATACAACCGATATCAAAAGGTCCTTGAAATTATCGGTTAACAAAACAAACAATCAAAAAGACTATCTTTTTCCATCGTCTATTTTTTATGTGTGTGTTTTGTTGATCCAAAATGCAATTGTCTTTTACCATTTACTTTTTGTTTAGTGTTTTACTTACTCATCACTACAAGCACTTTTTGGCATGCACTTTATTTTATAGACAGCTGGTTAAACGGTATATTTTCCGTACAGTGATTATAGGCGCTCGACCACAGAGCTATAGACAACCTAAACATCATCACAGCATTATTATATCAGGGACTTAATCCGTAGTGTTTCAATCGACGCCCAAAGCGGGGCGATTGATTCCAAAGTGATACACACTACAACATACAAGCACCTTTTGCCACCGGCTATCTCCCTGTTTGGCATGTCCATTTCTTCTGATTGCACTTGCGCTCTTGACTTTGCACGTGTTTGCCAGATCAGGAAACGCGGTGCGAAATGTGGCAACGTTCCAGTCGACAGATATTCTTACACCGATAATAATTCACAACGCGTTTCCGGCTTGATCATGGCGAGAGTTGGAGCTTGACTCTGGCCGGACAGGAACAAGATCTGTCTTTGAGCCGGACACTTCCTCAAGATTTTACAGTGAGCGCATCGGGGGATTTACAACGCACGTGCAATTTCTAATTACAGTGTGACGTACATTTTAGCCTAAGGACGAAGAAACTGGGTCTTTGACCCTGTTCTATAGCGCTGAGGCGTCATTCGCTTCGCCCACCGACCAGTCATCTTTCAGAAACAGGTTCAAATTCTTATTGGGACGAATATTTACGGAGTGCTAAAGCATCTTTGAAGAAACAGGTTCAAATCCCTGTTGGGATGAATATTTACGGAGTGCTAAAGCACCTTTGAAGAAACAGTTCAAATCCCTGTTGGGACGAATCTTTACGGAGTGCTAAAGCAGCTTTGAGAAACACTTTTTAAATCCCTACTGAGGCATATCTTTACGGAGTGGAAAATTACCTTTGAGGAACAGGTTTGAATCCCTGCTGGGGCTAATCTTTATGGAGTGCGAAAACAGGGGAGGATATATATTTAGAAATTCACAATACGTGAATAGACAGATGAGGTTTCCCGAGCGGCCAACTTCTATTTCTAGTTACGATTACAACCACGTGTCTCTGCAAGACGGTGTAGCTGTAGTTGAAAAACTCAACTTTCTAAACTCAGTGGAACTACATCAATTACAGTTTTTATCACATATTATTTTTTATTGGTACGTTTTAACAAAAGGGTTCTTTTTTACCGCTTTTGACTCCCCATTCGAGCTATACGCAAATGTGTATATTAATTACTTTTTTGCCGTAGTAATGAAGAAAGTAAAACTTAAAATGGATGTGCCCGCGTTTGTGTGAAGGGAGAGTGAGAAACATTTTAGGAAAACAGTCCTGCTTGCATGCGGATGGGATTAAAACCCCGATACCCCATTCATTGTCAATCCAGCTTGTTGTGAGAGTAACACCTTAGATCATTCGATCACCGAAGTTAATCACAAGGGCTATTAATGGTTTAATATAAGGGATGGGGATTAAAAGGGTTGTTTAAAAGGAAGTGAAACAGCGTTAACCGGCAGTTCTTCGAGATGTGAACCTATGCCGGCAGCACGAGGGCTTGTTTTCACTGCGGTTTCCTCATCCTCGCCACGCTAGTGCGGGCACATTTCCTATAACTACTCTACCCTCAAAACTAAATACTGTAATTGTCGCTTTTCTTTTCTATTTACTTTTATGATGCATACCGGTGGACACGAGGTCTAACTAAATGTCATGCTCATTTATTCTGATTCTACAGTGATGAGGAAATCGGGGTTCGATTGCCGGCCGAGTGTATTGAGTTTTTTTAACTAAACGGTTTCCCACTTTCTCTCCCCACAAATGCGGGTACATCTCAACTGAATTATACCTTACTTACTTATAACTTATTTCCGTAATGTATGTACTATATGCGTGTAACCTGTGGGGAAACACGGGAGAAAAAATGATCTAAACAGTTGTCCCTATTGCAGCCCACTCAATATATGTCGCATCAAGCCCAGTTTTGTAGTGACCCGCTTCGGTGCCCGCATGGTCTAATGCGTCACTTTCGCCATAGACTCTCACTAGAGTCTACTGATCCCAGGAAGAACAAGGGTTCAATCCCAGTCGGGTATAATGAAGGTGGCTTTCCCCTAATGGTTTTCCACTCTCTTCACGCAAATGCTGGTACACTTTCTCTCAATTCAACCATCCTTATCCCTAACATATTAGAGTATGTAGTACATAGGCGTATAACCCGAAAGGGTTGTGAGACGCTGTGCTAACATGAAGAAAAGAACAAACTTTTTTTGTGGTGTTTTGATAAATGAAGAGGAAATGTCGGTGGAACCAAGAGAAGGGCTCGTGTTTGGGTGGGGTCACGACTGTCCACCACTGAAAGGGGGAGAAGGGGCCTCTCTCTGTCTGTCTTTCATCCACTGGGAAAGTGTTTTGAAAGTGAACGGTTCCGCTCCATAAATCGGATTATTTCTTCACCGCAACAGGTCACCAGTTAACCAACTTCGTGAAACAATGAATGGGTCACGGATTCGTGACCCGTTTCTAGGACGTGGTTTTGATTTTACTAGCATTATAATAATTTTAGAACAAAGATTTGTTTTGATTTTTTTTTAAAGGTTGTACGCTCCCTTAGACTTCGGTGGTTCTTTCTAAAACGTGACCTATTTTTTAGTTAAGGGGCATCCTGCATCGATGAGCGCGTGGACTAAATGTCAGGTTAATCAAGTCTTATTTGCCAGTTGGGGTTCGAATCTAAACTGGGTGTGTTAAAAGGAATTTTTAATCATCTGCTACATTTTCTCCTAATTCTACCTACCTCACTCATACCTTGGATGCCTTTAAGCTCTTGGAATGGTCTTCACCTAGATATTGTTTTCTATATCTTAAGAAAATATTTAAAACGGTCCTCGTCTGATTTATAAAAAAATATTTTGATACCTTTATAAACTATTGAGAGTTGGTTTTTAATCGCACCATATTAAAAAATATGAGTAGAGGGAAATAAATCTAAAAGAGAAGCGATTATTTTCCAGGGGGGACAGTTATTTTTAGGGAGAAATGCTCCCCCTCATATGCCCCGCCCCGGCAATGCCGCCAACTATACCTTTATATAATAAGTGCTCAATGCAAATTTTCGCACTTGGAAGGAAGAGAGACTATACTCCATTCACGGTAGGAATTACTCTCTGAAAGGTCTTTTTCCCTACCAATATCCTACTATATAATATATTTCTGGTAGAAAACCTACGGTGAACGGATTTTATGTAAGTTTCTAAATTATAAACATATTTTAGCACTTAAATCACTGACCTAAACTAGCTTAAAAATAAACTTTATATAACTTCTAAAGGTACTTCATTTTCGACATGTTTCTTTGCACTACGACATTTGGGAAGGCGGAGGCTCCCGAATTCACCCTGTAATGTTGGCTTGGTTTCAGACTTGACCGTACCTATGGCGTATGTTTACTAAATTTAAAAGTTAAGACTTAGAAATATTGTTCAAAAAATATATATATATATAAAAAAAGTTGATTAATAAATTAGTTGAGATAGTTGATATGTTATCAATTTAAATTGTAAATCGAAATGTATAGTTAGGTTTAATTATAGTACAAACATATTGTCAAATTATGAACATTAAACATAAAATGAATAATTCATCATCAATTTAGTATATATAAGGTATATGTCTAAAATACATGAAAACTTTCAGTTAACAAAGTATGTTGGACATAACAATGTTTAAGTTCAAGTAAGTTGAAAAATCAAATTATGAAATTTAAGTTAAGAGGTTAACATGTGCAAAATAGGTTGTAGCGAAATAATTGAGAATTGTCATACGACTTGAGAAAATACCATTTATAATGAAACATCGTTTAAAGTTTGAATCAAAGTTGACAAGTATAAAATTTAGTTTATAGGTTAATAAATTTGAAACGAGTATAAATGACGTAGAGAATGTAGTATAATGTTCTAAGCCTTATTTGTTTCCTTGTCCCATTACTCCTTGTGCATTTCCATCATTGGAAAGATGCTGGAATACTCTATTCCGACATGTTTCGACACTTATGGTGTCATAATCATGGAAACTATAAAACTAGATTAAAGAAGCATTAAGACAAAATAGGATGTAAAGAGTTATAATTAATGAATGAAAAAAATGTTATGCGATCATAAAATCATAAAAAGAATAATATTTAACTAGCTCAGTATTTACAACTCACTATGCACAAGGTTTTAGCTTATTAAATATTAAATTGGACATATCATAAAGTTACTTCACTGTAAACTTTCAATCGTAACTTGTTTCTGAAAGTTATAATAGAGTAAACAACTTTTCCCAGATATAAAAAAATGCCATGACAAATATTTCCAAGCTATTTCCTATCATATGTTGTAAACAAGACTGATCCAACTGGTCTACGTCTTAATCCGGTTATAAATGTCATTGGACCTGTTACGTGAAAAACACGATCGGATGCTGCCACGGAACTTCCTAGTGGAGCCAGCCAGACCTTTCAGGGCGGGATCACGACCAACTTAACGTTCACTTAAAGTTAACTTAACGTAATTTAACGTAAAGGTTCTCCTCGTGTTTTTAAATGGAAGCGATCACGATGCAGTTAACTTAACGTTCCATGTGCAGTTAACTTAACGTAATAGATGTCTTAGGAGGTATTTAAAGTTAAATGAGCGTTGCATCAAGGACATCACGTGATCTAGCCAGCCAATCGCAATGCTAGTGACGTCAACGGGGCTCTTTAGTAATTCATTTGTTGGTATTATGACTAAGGTTCATCTTTAGCTTAAGTTCTAGTGATCAGATATTGAAGCAAAACAATTCAACTAAAATAGGAAAGTTAAATTTATCAAAATGTTTAATAAAAGATATTTATTATATCTATTGAAAACTATAAACATTCACAGATCACCACTTTACAAATAGTACAAATCACAGATAATACTCGAGAATGCAGATGTTTGGCTTGAGTTGTTACGTTAAGTTACGTGAATCGTGATCAAACATCTGTTTTCTTAAGTTAAGTTAACTTTAACTGAACGTTACGTTAAGTTAAAGTTAAGTTGATTGTGATACAGGCATCGGGGTATCTTACCATCCAGTGGGCACACCCTTTTTACCATTTTATATAGATAACGTATTGTATTTTTTTACTTTTTTTTACTTTAAGACTATGATGGATCTTGATATTTTATGTGACTCCGAACCACGAAAATTGTTTCATACAATTTTGAATGTCTATTCTATTGTTCAAATGTATGTACCTAACCACCTTTGTAGTCTAGTGGTCAGAGCTCCCGGGTTCGATCCCCGGCGCTTTAAGATTTTCTGTAAAGTGAGTCTAGAATGGGGGTCAAATCAGCCTGCTGTTGAAAAATTAAGAGATACTTGAATGGAAAGTAGCGGTTACGGTCTAGAAGATTGATATTAATGGCCAGAGTGTTCGTTGTGCTGACCACATGACACCCTCTATCTGTAAATGTTGGCACCATCTTCTCCGTCAGACGGTGACCGCTTGGTTAGCATGGCTTGATTTCGGGCTGACTCCAAGGAGTTTTTATTTTGAAACCTGAGGATACAGTCAAAATTGTTTGATGGCTTTCGTCCAAACTTGATATTTATATGTTAGATGGTCATACTTCGAGGAAAAATTGGGATCTTCATTCCAGTTCTTAAATTAGAGCTAGTTTACCACTAGCCGATAATTGAAAATACACTATTTTTCTAAATTGGTTCCAATTATTTTGTTCAAATTGGTTGTTTGAGTAGTGTTTCACATATTAAATAACTAAATATTTTTCATATAGAGCTATTTTACTGATTACTGAATTTTTAAAATTTGAGGTATTCTGAAAACAGCCGAGATGATGATGTTCAAAATTCATAAAGGAGTGTTTTATAATATAAATAACATTTGTATATTTTTTAAAGAAAAATAATTATTTGATGTTGGTTTACAGATAACGGATTTAATATATATATATGAGTGATATATGCCATACATACCATTGACATTAATTAATGGACCAGCGAAATTATTTGCACACTATGGAGGACCGGAAATGTAATTTCAATTTCAATTTAATTTATTATAGAACTGGCCAACGATTGTGAGGCCTATGACAGGCCAACACTGAAAAGTACACTAGTACTTTACAAGTACATACAATAAAAAAAATCAATAATAGCTAAATAATGATTCATATTCATGAATGATTACAAAAAATAGGACATAATTATTAATTATAGATGATAATTATAGTAATAAAATAACTTAAGAGTAAGTATTTAAAAATGATAATAACACAGGGTTTATTTTCTGATTAGCGAATTTATTGCCTGTTTAGGTCCATTTAATTTGACACCTGAGCATACCACCAAACAAAATGTATAAATGTCACACACGCTTGATTGGGATGCATAGAGTTAGTGTTTGACTCTATCACAAATTAAGACCAAATGTTTGACCCACAAATTAACCAAAGTAAACTTTAGCGAGAATAATTTAAAAACAAAGTTTATTTTCAAAAATAAGACTTAGTAGTAATTTTTATACGCATTCCTAAATACAAGGCATAATACAACTTTATCCCCGTCTATTTAAACTGTATCTGTAAAGTCTGTATTTCTTAAGAATATATCATCTCTACAGAACTGTTTATGTACTCTGTCCACATACTCCTAATCCGTAATCCGTAGCACACCATAGGAGTTGGATCAATTTTAAGTTTATTAAGGGGGAAGTGTAAAGAACGCGTGAAAAGGTAAGTGTTTTTTCACTTTTTATTTAAAAAAGGAAACCTAATATTTTTAAAGTAGAAACATGGAGTTTAATTTTCTTCCCACGGTGATCTCAACAGTTCTTAAATATCTGTCAAGGGTGTCCTGGAATTAAATGACATACTTTTTTTAATGGGAATTAAAAAAAATCACTTATCTAATGTTAATATATTCATGACAGATATTTACCATGTGAAGAAAATTACTCTTACTTTTCTACTCGAGCAATATTTTACTTATTTTGGTAAAAAAAAATGTTATAAAAACTGCAAAAACACACCCTTATTTGCGTCCCCCACACTCCCACCTAAAGGACAGTCATTACAGACTGCTACGGAGAACCTAATATTAACAGGCAGACAAATAAATAAACATAGACGAAAGTGATTACTAAGGGAACTACGAGCCCTTGAAAATTGCATTTTAAAATACTTTTATGTAAAATATCAACGTCGTGAGCTAAATCAACAGATCCCTGGATTAATGTTCTGTTGAACTAAGAGGTTAAAACTTTGAAAATTTGGTTGTTATTTTTATCCACCTTCACTGATTAAATGGGGGTTGCCAATTCCACCCCCTTTTCGCATTGAATTTTGTAACACTGAGCTGTAATTTATTTTTAATGACGAATTATTAGTCAGCACGTTTAAATTAACAAAAAAGGTCATTTTGTTGGAACTCTTTCAGGTTCACTGTTACCGAGAATACCACAGGTTTAGTTTCCATACAGGTTGTTGTCCCTTGGAGTTAGGCAGCCAATTGTGCAGTGTTGCTAGATGAAGCGAGGATGACAACCACCATTTAATCTGTGATGAAAGGGGGGAGGGGAGCTATTACCAACAAAATTTTCAAAGGTTTAACATTTTAGTTCAACAAAACATTCAGTGGTTTGTTGTTTCTGATATTTTTATTAAAAAAATCATTGTGACGTGATTTTCAAGGCTCTCATTAACTCCATTACTAATCACTTTCGGGGAAAAGTCTTCCATATATTTCCTACTTACTTTTTTTTATGAGTTATCACCTACTGGTGAGTCCGAGACTAATAATGACTCGCCCTGTGTAAAAGCTATCGTTAGTTTAACTAAAAAACTATAAAATAAAAGATACAATTATGAACATGTTGACTGTGTTTATAGAATTTATTGAAACGCTTTTATTTCGATGAATCTGATTGCACAGAATTGTATACTTTCCCATTGGGTAACACGATATTACGTAACTAAGAACACGAAGAAAATGAACAGAATTAAAAAATTATCTGGACTAAATGGACAATAAGGATATGATGGTTAAGAAGTATCGGGACGAGGTTAAGGAATATCTTTGTAGACCGGCAGTGACGAGCCCATGGACCGGTGCTGATCCGCGGACCCCAGGGTGTGAATCACTTTTACAGTTTTCAGAAGAGTTGACCTGTTTGTCTCAAGCAGTTGTCTCGGCCTAGATTAGTCGGGCCTTGCGTTCACTGATGTAGTGATGTATTTTTTTTAGGGGCTGTCATCCTTTTGTCTCTCAAGAGACTAGGGTGTAGAAAGGGGGAGGGGGGCGCTGAGGGTTGTCAGGACACCCCTGTAATTTAATGGACCCCCCTAAAGGAGAGGGGGTTTATATGTGTGTATATTTAATTTTATTGGCTAAAGGTATAGTAACATTTTCTAGCAGACCCCTCTTAGAAAAATTAGCTTTCACGCCCTTGCTCGGATTTTCTTGAGATAAAGAGGTAGCGATATTCCATTCTAGGGAGTGAAAATCAAGATGAGTTTATTATTATTATTATCATTATTATTACTTATCACTGCGTCCTACCATCTACTCGGGCTATACACATATATAGGACAATTACTATAGTGGGGATTGATATGAGGAAGGAAGCATTTTAGAGGTATTGTACCCGCATCTGCGTGGAAGGAAAGTGATAAACCATTTAAGGATAATCCCCGTCAATAGATCCGACGGGGATTTGAACCCAGATCTCTCTCTATAAACAGGCCAGTTTAACACGAGAATGATGCCTTAGACCATTTGGCCACTGAAGTGGGTAGGAGGATTGGAATGTTTGCCTGAAAGAGATATAGTACAAGTTTAATAAAATGGCGTTATTAAAGTAGTTATTGCTGTCAAATTGTCATAATATAGTATTTAAATACAGGGTTGCCAACAAGATGATACTAGGGTTATTTTATGTAAATATATATAAACATATTTATATCGTGTATAAAACAAGCACATTATACACAGGTATATTATGTAATGTTTATAAAAAATAAGTCTAATAATTTAAAATCCATGTTTAGATTTTAAAGTAATAAGACATTAAGTAAAAAGAAATCTTTTTTATAGTAAACATAAAGATAGTGCTGCTCTCTAGTAAGCACGGAATGAGCTAAGGAGATTCTCTAATTCTGCCATCTATCAGATATGTGGCACCGCAATTAAATGGATACAATTCAGGATTTTGTGGATATAATGCAAATATTTCAAATGAAGACAAATCAGTCTTTTTATTTGCTGTGCTTGTTTAAGAAAATGTCTAAATGGAGACCATTCAGAATAGATACAATTCAGGATTTTGTGAATATAATGCAAATAATTACAGTGGATACAAGTCAGGATTTTGTGGATATTATGAGAATGGATACAAATCAGACTTTTTATTTGTGGTGCTTGTTTAAGAAATGTCTGAATGGATACAATTCAGTCGTCTCGCATAGTGGTGCGGTTTTCTGTATTCTTCTTTAAAAAAAACAGTGGGCTTGAGACCAGTGAAACTATTTTACCGTGTTTTAAAAATTTATAACAAAATCTAATTATAATTTTTTTTTTCGAAAAAACTATTTAAATGACATCAATTTCGTTGTTTTCAAGAGAAGAATACATGGAATTGCACTTCGATACGTTTTCTGGTTCGAGCGTAAATTTTGTAGATAATATCCCGGATAATTTCTTAAGAGCCCATTTTATGATTGATTGGCCGGGAAAATATACACCTCATAACACTCGAACCATAAAACGAATCAAAGTACGGCCTTATGTATTCTTCAGTTCACAATAGTGAACTTGAGATTTTCGTGGTTTTTTTTTGTTTTATTTTAAAATAATTAATTTTAAATTTCGTTATAATGTTTTTAAATATGGTAGACAGTTTCAATTCTGTTTTTTATGGTGCAGATGTACGAAACGGGAGAAAAGGTGGGTTTTTTTTGCAGTTTTTATAGACAAACTTTTTTTGGCCAAAATAAATAAAATAGTTCTTCAATTTAATTTCTTCACATGGGGACTTCAACAGTTCTTAAATAATCGGTCAGGGGTGTCCTGGAATTTGATAACAACTTTTTCTCTTCATTTTTTTTTTTTTTT
>CABFOV010004127.1:20738-56161 GCA_902141375.1 Timema poppense
CTTGGTTTCGAAATTTTCCTAGTACTAATAGTCAACAAAACATTTCCTAAGGCCAACAACAAAATTAAATTTTCCTTAATTGATTTGAAATTTTGATTTGTTTCGATCTTTCAATTCGATCTTTTAGAAATCGCTAGAAAAAGAATCGATACGTGAATCAGATCAAGGCCTTTGAATCGATTCAAAAAATCGATTAATCGAGGGGATAGAATCGATTTTCTAAAAGATCGATCCAAGATCGAACATCCCTACTCGAGATTCAACTCACTGGAGGGTCGCGCAAATGGATTAGCTAAGGTGTCGGACAGTATAATACAGATATTTGTTTTGTGTTACACATTTTAAAACAATGCTATAAGGTGCGAAGATTTCAAAATTAAAATGATTAGCGTATACCTACTTTAATTTTAACCTCCAACTTTATCTTTGTATAGAACAAGCCATTCTTTATTGGTGTTCACTAAACGGTAAGTAGACTAATAAAGATATATTCTGATTAACAATCTGTTCGTATGTAGCTGAAAATGTGGTTTTAACTAGGCCACTAGTGCATGGTCCATGATGGGTATTTAATTGAACATTTGGGTCGCTAATAATGAGCCTCACACTTAATCTTCCCTGGTGGTCCGCCACATAGCTTGACCTTGGTGTTTGTGTGGTCCTATAGCTTCAAGGGACATATGGTCATAAACATATCGATATTTATTTTTAAATGGATCACAAGGTCCAGTTCACTCACTTTGGAGCGAGGGGGTGGGGGGTGAAAACATAGAAGGGGGTGACTTAGTATGTGCCCTTTTGAACATATAATTTCCACCCCTCTTTTAAAAATATATAATAACAGTTTTGGTCGCAACTAACACTGTTTGGATACTCTTCCAAAGTTTTTATTTTTCTGAATTATGTAATAAAATGAACCTTGAGAAGGAATTACTCTCACTTTCATTAATATACATGATAATCTATATCGCTGATCAGGGCTGAAATGGGGTGGTGGTGGTGGTGGGGTAGTCTATTACGAGAGCACTTTGTAATGATACTGTTTTGGACCCCTCTTATTTATTTTAAAAGTCATGTATGAAGTATATTTTTCTTTAAAAAACTATATTTAAATTTTCCTTTTAATACTTCATCCATGAATGACTACGCATAATTGAAACGAAACATTTTCAATACTAAATTCTAAATTTGAACTATATTTCTTGGCCATAATAAAAAAAAATATTGCTCGTTTATAAATATAGAGTTTAATTTTCTTGATATCGACAGTTGTTGAATATGTCATGAGCATGGTGTCATTAGCTGGTAAACTTTTTTAATTAAGAGCAAAAGTTATTAAATTCCATGACAGATAATCAAAAACTGTTGATATCACCACGTGAAAAAAATTAAACTCTATGTTTCTATTGGAGAAATATTTGATTTATTTTGGCAAAAAAAATACTTTGCCATAAAAACTGCAAAAACACCGCCCGTTTTTCTCACGTTCCCTACACTCCCACCGTAAGGAAATACAGCTTCATTGAAAGGGATTTTTTTCTGGCTTGAAGGATGGCCTTATAGAAAACAAGGTTTTTAATGTCTTATCTCACCTTCAGCCCTTATTGAGTCTTAATGTCTTGCCAGCTGAGCAATGGAAGGGCTGATAGGGCTACAGATACTAATTGTAGTATCCCTGCTGTGTTTCAGCCGTGTGTCTGATCGTGGGGGTGGTCACCTACCCCGCAGGTTGGGACTCTCCTGAAGTGAAGAGGACGTGTGGCACTGCGGCGGGAAGGTACGAGCTAGGGGAATGCGGGTTGCGCTGGGCCTACCTACTGGCTGTTATCGGCTGTCTGGACGCCGTCATTCTCTCCGCTCTCGCCTTCATCCTTGCCACAAGACACGTGAGGCTTCAGGCCGAGCCGGGATACCCGGCCAATGGCTCTCTTTACAAAGGTAAGGGCCGTAAGTATTCTCGTGGGTGTTATTTGTGCGCCTTTACTTGGCTGCCAGTGAGCAGATATTATACCTGCATTGTACGAGGTGGAGCTCGAATATTTGCTGGGATGGTGTTACACAGGTGAATTGTCACAGTAGTTTTTACATCCTCTCCCCGGGCTAATGCAGGTGCATTTACTCTTAACATCCCTAATTCTCAAATTAAGTCATTTATAACCTTTTAGTTGAATATATATAAAAAGAGGACAAACTAACCTAAGGGAATAGGATGGATAAGTTGATCAAATATATGCTCAAGCATTTTCCTAGAGAGAGGATAATAATTTTTGTTGTTGTGGAAATACACTTTCCAGAATGCCCGGTTGAGATCCAGCATGCTACCCTAATCATACACTTCCCAATCACAGACTTCTCTATTTGGAATACCACTACAATCATATGAGAAAATACCAGTCAGTTCAGAAATACAGTAGATAAATGTTAATGCATTAATTCACAGAGCATATCCACCTCCTAATACAATAAGAATATTTGTTCCTGCCGCACTGACACTTATTTTAAGTGTTTTATTAAAAATGATAAACTCCTAGATTTTTGATAGTTCGAGTTGAACGAAACCAAGCCTATCTCAAAATATCAAAAACTCTAACTATACAGAATATACAAAACAAATTAAATTAATTAAGGTGCATGATGAGGGTAGCAGTACTCATTTAGTATTTTTTTCCTATAGGTTTTTTTCTTATTTAACTATTTAAAAAGATATTTGTGATTAATGAAAGATTGCTTATTAAAGAAATATAATATTTCATTAGAGCGTGTAAAAATGCAAGTTCTTTATTATTATATCTTAATAAAAACTTTAGGCGATGCATATTTTTCAACACTTGCTTAAGAGAATGAAAGACATCATCCAAAAGTATGCACACATGTAATTTTAGGTAATAAATTATGGGTAAGAGGAGTCAAACAGCTTATAAAATTAGTTAACTATTAATTTAACTAGATGATAACTACTCTGCACAAATTTGATATAATTCTTTAATTTTATTACTAGAAAGCAGTCACAGGATTTTGATGACCAAAAAAGATCATAAAATAAACTAAAAATATTAACAAAGATTCATAATAAATGCATATGACTAACTCAACCATGTGCTTTACAAACTGTAAGCTAAAAAATCTATTAGCAAAGAAAAGCCTTTATCAACTAAACTCTTGCATCCTGCTAAATATAATATTGATTTACAAATACCTGCTTTGGAAATAAGCAAAGAGGATACAAAGCTCATTAACTACCTTATCTTCGCATTCCAACAACTGTGTAGGCCTATTGAAAATATAAGCCCTTATATAATATTGATAGTAGCATACTTATTCAACAATGCCTAAAAATTACTCAAAAATTCCTCTAAAACTACACAAGCCAAGAAAATATGACCCACAATTTTAAAATGACAAAAAATAACTTACTCAATGTTATGTTTGTATTTAGTTATTTCTTTATTTGACTATAAGGTATACAATACATAATTGAATACAAACAAAAAGCCTCTTCTCCTTCTGTGCACTCATTTATATGTGGGTTACAATATTTCACAACTGCTGAGGTAGTCATGTGACTCAACTACTCTAGTCAAATATATGATTTATATATTTAACATTTTATAATATACAACATCTCCCCTCCAACAAAGTTAATTTAAACATTGCACTGGTCTCTAAAAAATAAACACTTATATTATTTTTATAAATCCAGTCTCATAGATTTTCTTATTATCCTACCAGCTCTAGAAGTTATTTTAGGAGATGCAAGTTCGGGCATAGTTAGTGATGGAGGTGACTTTGGTTGAGGACTGGTTTGCTGTATTGTAGGAATAGTCTCAGGTTGGATAGGTCTAGGACTAGGACTACATATTGGAGTTTGAGGGATTGTATCATTTATGCTGGTCTCTGGATTATGAAAGGATGGATGTGGATTCAATGACTTCCTTAGTCCTTTCCTATTCCTTCTAATTTCCCTATCATCACTTTGTTTTACAATAAAAGATCTGGGTGTGAAGTTTTTGTTTACTATTTGACTTGGTTCCCAAACTTTGTATTTTTGTATTAAAATTAATTCTTTGGATTGTAAATTGGGTAAATTTTTAGCATCCCTATCATACCTCATCTCTATCGTAATGTTTTTTGCTATAAGTTTAGCTTTGATATTGATATAATTATTTTGTTTAAGTAAGTTAGATGAGGTGGGTATTTTACTCTTAATCCTTCTGTTTAACATAAGTTGTGCTGGAGATAAGTTTATATCTTTATTGGAGTGCTTCTCTATTCCACGAGTGATACAAAAATATCTTGACCTCCTTCATAAGCTTTTCGAAGCATATTTTTAGCTATTGAAACCGACTTTTCCCCAAGTCCATTAGACTGAGAGTAAAGTGGACTTGAGGTTACAGTTAAGAAATCAAAATCTACGGCAAAATTTCTAAATTCCAAATTGTTGAAAGGCATGTTATCTGAGATCAAAATGTCTGGTATTACAAATCTAGTAAATATAGATTTGAGTTTTTGAATTACATATTAGCAGTTTTACCTTTTAAAGTTTCTATTTCTACCCATCTAGTATAGTAATTAGTTAGAACCAAATAGTCATCGGACCCAAATTCAAAAATATCTGTGGCTAACTTTTTCCAGGGCCTATCAGTTGGTGGATGGCTAATCATCAGTTGTTTGACATTACTTTTGCAAACAATTTCACATGTTTTACACTTAAGTACAATTTCTTGAATTTCTTTGCACATACCTGACCAAAATAGCACTTGTCGTGCTCTTGATTTACATTTTTCAATCCCTAAATGACTTTCATGAATTAAGGTTAACATTGCCTTTCTTAATGAAATTGGTACAGTTTGCTTATCACCTAAATATAACAAATCATCTTGTATGGTAATCTTGTCCTTTAAATTAAAGTAAAATTTAACATTATTAGGGCATTTGGATTTTGTGTTTGGCCAGCCATTTACAAAAAAGTATTTGAGCATACTTAAATCTGAATCTTTTTCTGTTTCTATTTTGAACTTAGTTTTTTTTCCACAGTCATTGGTAAGTAGTTACTTAGTGAGGGAACTACATATGTTAATTCTGGATCAACTTTAACTGGGTCTTTTAAGTAAGCTCTAGATAAGGTACCTGCCATAAACATTTGTTTACCCGGTACATAAGCAATTTTGATTTGATACTTAATTAATTTAAGCAATAATCTTTGCAACCTAGAAGGCACTTTAGAAATATCTTTATTTACTATAGATAGGTTAGGTATGTATTGCGATAAGTACTTTGACATCCCCAGTAACCTCATTAACTCTTTTTTACTTTTAAGTCTTTCCAGCTCTATAAAGCCTTTGACATGATCAGGATCAGGTTTAATTCCTTCATTTGAAACAATTTGTCCTATAGAGTTTATTGACTTTACTCTGAACTGACTCTTGTTTTTATTAAACTTTACATTGTTTGCTTTATTCTTTTGTAAGACTTTATTTAAAATCTGATCATGCTCTTTTTCACTCGACCCCACCACTAATTAAATCATCAAAATAAATTCCTCATTTTTCAATATCACCAAAAATATCAGTTTCTTTTTTGAAAAATTTCAGGGGCTGAACTTAACCCATTGGGTAATCTTTTAAACCTATACCTGCCAAATGGCGTATTAAAGGTACACAAATATGAACTAGACTCATTTATTGTGATGTGCCAAAAACCTTCTTTCATATCTAACACTGAAAACACTTTTGCCGTTCACTTCTGACACCATGTTATGTTTGTATTTATTTCTTTATTTGATTATAAGGTATACAATACATAATTGAATATAAACAAAAAGCCTCTTCTCCTTCTCTGCACTCATTTATATATGGGTCACAATATTTCACAACTGCTGAGCTAGTCATGTGACTCAACTACTCTAGTCAAATATATAAGATTTAGATAGTTAACATTTTATAATATACAACACACTATACATTTCTACAACCAGGGGATCATGAACATAGTTTATTTACTTATAAACATTGTATATGATGAATCAATAAAATATGATATGTCATTAAAATCCAGGTCATGCTTATGATGCTAATGTAAAAATACACAAATAGGACTATGCTCAACAACACCTTACAGAAGTCAAAAATGCAACCTCCCATGCTGTAAGAGCAACACTGTTCATGACAGCCACTTTGAACATGCATTGCATTTCACCCACATCCTCGTCACATTTTAAGTTGAGGTTGTCGATTGCTCAAGTTGGTGACCTGGCGGTCTAGGGGTAAGGTGTCAGACTTCTATGCTGGCGGCCGGGGTTCAATCCTCGGTCCCGGCAAAGATTTATCTGATTACCAAACCCTTCCTTCACCTCTGACAAGACATCTTGTGAATGTGAGGAATGCCAGGCCTCCACCATGGTTCGGATTCCACGATAAACTGTAGGTCCTCCATTTCATCTCACAATCACCCTACCATTACACATTAGCGTAAGTGCGTATAACCCGAACGGGTAGTAAGACGCGGTTCGGTGCTAATAATAATAATAATAATAATAATAATAATAATAATAATAATAATAATAATAATAATAATAATGATGATGATGATTGCTCAAGTTGAGGTTGTTGGTTGCTCAATTGAAATTTGCATTTGATTTTAGTTTTCTGATCAATATTTTTATTTTGCTTCTTCTCGGCTTTGACTTTCTCCATTTCCTCTTTCATACACAGCTCTTCGTATTTACCCCTTCATTTCTCCAGGAGTGCATTCTTGAATAGTGAGTTTGATAGGGTTTCAGACTTCTGCCCCTTGTTTCTTTATCATGTTTTAGTTCTGAGATGTTGGCAAAGGATTAAGAGCATAGCATAGCTTAAAAAAGGCTTCTTCTAATTTTTTTCCACCTTACTTCATAGTACCAGTTTGTGTTATACAGCTCCTTTTTTATTAGTTATTAAAATAAAGAATATTGATGAAAGGTTTATGGCTAATTGAGGTTAATAAAAAACTAATAAAGGTCTGAAAGTTGTTAGTAAAGCAAAAGAGATCACTCTTAAATTCTGTATGTGCTCCTGCACGATTTATGACTGGTTTAACCAAAACCATACTAGCTGGCAATTCTTATATCACTTGATGGACTGCTACTGCGGGATTGTCAACTAGACACACATTAAATTACTTTTCAAGTCAATCACAAAAGCTCACAGACTTATATCACAAAGTCAGAAAATTATACTCAAAGTATCAAAAGTTAGTTTTTAACTGAAAACCCCAATGAAATACACAGACACATAAATTAAAGTCTTTACAGGACTTGGGAACTGACTTACAACCAAACTGCCAAACTACTCTCATTGTTCACATCAGTTGAAATAAATGGCTGCATACTCTTGCCTTCCCCTACCTCACTTATTGTTTAATGTTTGAATACTTAATATATGTATCATTTTAAATTACATCATGCACAATTAGTTATGTAAATTTTTACACTTTTGTTTATCCTGAAAGGAAGCAAGTTTATCTTGCACGTTTCTAATATAGCATAGCATATAATATAGGACCACCAACCATAGTATAATTTGTCAAGGCTAGACTGCTATATTTCAGAGTAAACAGAGTGTACATATTATTAGAATTTTAAAACTATCAAATGTGCTTTCTGTTGTTTTTTTTTACTTGTGATCAGATTGTTTTATCACATAAATCAAGCATAGTTCATCCTATGAGAAAGGACATTTGTAGCTTTCCACAAGGTCTGAAGTGGCGAAGCGTGATGATAATTTTTGGGTAAGCTTAATCATGGATATTCATAAAAGGATACACTTAACGATGTTGAAAATGAGATTTTTATGAAGTTATATAATACAGTACTGGCAGACTACTACTACTACTACTACCACCACCACCACTACCACCACCACCACGACCACCACCACCACCACTACCACCACCATCACCACTACCAATATCAATACCACCCCCACCACTACCACTACTACCACCACCAATGATAATAATACAATATTTTTTAAACTTATTTATTTTTTGCCATATCTTCTGTGAAATATCTCATGTGGTCTTGCTATTTTTCATTTTAAAATGCACTTGAGAAAAAGCCTCAGTAAAATTATTTAACTAAAAGTCAACTGAATCAAAAGAGTCATTGTTGATGTCTACAGCGCATCCCTTTTTTCCCCCTATGATACATACACTAAATCCTAAAACATTACTGATATATATTATAATACACAATTTAAAACAACTCAATGAAATAATAAAATTCAAGTCACAATCACAAAACTAAACTAAGCCACACTAAAATAAACCTTTGAAACACACTCTATATGGTTAGACCATAACACTCCGAGTCGGGGATAGCAGGCTTACTGGTCGCATTCAGCGGCTGAGATGAACGGTTGTACACTGTTAAGTTTAGCCACTGAGAGGAGTGTCCTTATTGACTTGTGCACTATGTGAAAAAACTATGATATGGCTCTATGACCATGTAACCTTTTTTTTTAACAAGTCATTATGAATATAAAATACTAGTAATTTTGTCCTCTTACTTTCTGAACTATCAGCATAATGGAAAAACATTAACTTTGGAGTGATTATTTAGGGTATTTTAAGATTGTACATTCATTATTAATTTTGTTTGAAAGAGAACTCTTCGTTCCTAATAACATCTCACATTCTGTTTGTATGTGCAGGAGAAGTGAACAATGGGTTTGTGGGCGACGCCCAATCGGTGGCTGGTTCACGCAAGTCTCTGAACTTGCATCCAGTGCTGCTGATGCCGCAACCTCCTCATTCTGCCCACCCCCACCACCAGCCGGGGGATGCTGACCGCTTCTCAGAGTTTTCTAACCGCACCGGGCGCTCTAAGACTTCTGCCTACAGGGCGGATTATGCCTCAAGCGTGCAGAACTTCCAGTTGTGATTACCACTCTTTTATGAGTATGAAAATAAACTAAATAGAATAGCTCTTTATGTCGTGGGCACAGCAAAAGCGTTTATATCTAACTATTATTTTTATACATAATGTGTGTCCATTCATATTTAAAGGACTATATGAAAATAATCATTGTATCTGAAGCCCTAAACACAATGAACAACATTTTGTAGTTGACTTCTGTGTGTTAAATAGAAATAAAGGAGACTACTTATGAGCCAAAGTCGGCTACAAACGCGCGATTTCTTAAGTTTCTTATCTATTTAAAACTATCATTTATTCCCCTGTTGCCTCTGGGCTAGTCATAAATGTAATAACAAAAAACTAATTTGCATTATAATGCATGTACAATTCTAAATTAGAGTGAAGAATTGCCAATTAACCATATTTGTGCATTAGACACGTTCAGGAGCAGAGGTTTAAACACAAAATGCTTCTTTTTTTTTTAGCTATAAAAATTGTATAAAATAATTTCTGTAATATATTTAACCATTTCAACATACATAATATTATTAATAACATGTGAATACCACACTTCATAAAACACTGTGATAACCAAGCAAACTGGAAATCTGCATGCATTTATAACCAGTCATTGTGTCGAGGGCTTTAGTGATCTAGAACATAAAGAGCAATCATAACATTTGGGGGTTTACTGGGAGCTAGAAGGGGGAGAAGATCTGTTTATGTTGAGATGTTGAAAGAACTTGGCTATGCTACATTATGAAATGAGCAGCAGGTTGCCTCAACACAACTAGGCCCTAACAAATAAACTCATTCTAACGAGTATTGATCACATATACAGTAAGCCTAGTTTCCATCTGTGCCTTATGAAATTTTGACAGATAAAATCTTTTGTCTTAACAACTAGAGGATTATAGTTTTTTCTAAAAAATTTGTATCTTTGTCATTCCATTTTTATATTAGGTTTTTACATTTTAACTTAAATATATTAATGTAAACATTCATAAAATAATTCTTAGTAAGCAAGTGAATTATATATATATTTTTAAGCATACTAAACTATAAAAATTGTTGGCTTAGTTAGTAATATCCACAAATCATTGTCTTTGAAAATTTCTTCAAAAAACTCTTGTAATGATGGCTGTAGCCAGGGTCTGGACTTTGATGACCTAAAAATAACTTCAAATATACCATAAAATTACCAAAATATTTAAACAAAAACTCAAAATAAATGTACACGACTAAATCAAACACACACTTTACAAATGGAAACCCAAATATATTCATGCAATGGAAAGCATTTAACAACTAAACTCTTGCATTCTGTTAAATATAACAATGCTTTACAAATAACTGCTTCAGAAGTAATAGTTAACTTCTCCCAGCGCAACCCTCTACTGCTTGCTTGCATTGTTTCACCAGGAATTTGTATTTTGCAAGATACAAGCAAAGAGATTAGAGACAAAGTTCATTGCATGTATTATCTTTTTATCCTGACAACTGTGTGTTGAAAAAATATATGTTTGACTATCTATACATTTATAAAATATTGATAATATTAAAAAATAAACATACTCAGTTTAAATGCCTAGAATGTATTCAAAAATACCTAACAACCCAAAAATGCACAAACCAACTAAAGTAAATATGGTCGAAAAATCCAAAAGGATAAGATATAACCTATAAAAAATATTTCCGAAATCAGAGGATCATGAACAGAATACATTCACACATTAACATTGTATGTGATGTAAAAAAAAAAAAAGAGACGATGATGTCATCAAAATCCTGGGGCTATAACTATCATATTAAATGAGGGGCCCAAAAGGAAAGGGGTACAAGTGACATTTCAGTGAAAAATTAGTTAAGTGCATAAAGCCAAACTAGATACACCAAAGTAGATAATGGCAAAGGGATACAACAAAATTCCCACTCAGTGCTGCTCTCTGGTGACTTGAAATTATACTGTTTGCAGAAACCTTCATCTGCTTACAAGCAAAAGGGTATAAGCTCACTTGTATCTCTCTGCCATTAATACTCTTTATCTATCGTCAAACAAATTGCCACCCTCTCAGATTGATTTTGTCAAAAATCATATCAAGTCATTCCCAAAATTTAAGTTTCACTACTATAGGAAAAATAATCCTAATAGGCAGTACTTGGATTCTTCACTTAGTGTCAACAAAATGTTTGAGCTATATTTAGAGACGTGTCAAACTGAAGGAAAATTACCAGTGAAACTTCATTCTTATAGGATGATTTTCAATACTTGCTTTAATCTAAGCTTCAACAAACCTTACATTGATACTTGCACCACATGTGATACATTTAACAACACAATAAAAAATGCAAATGAGGAAGAAGATAGAAAAGAAAGTGCCACGTTAAAAGAACTTCACTTACGTAAGGCTGACTTTGCAAGAACAGCCAAGAAAAATGCCAGAGAGTTAGCAAGCAAGTCACCACGGTGGAGGCCTGGCATTCCCCACATTCACAAGATGTCTTGTCAGAGGTGAAGGAAGGGTTTGGTAATCAGATAAATTTATGCCGGGACCGGGGATTGAACCCCGGCCGCCAGCATAGAAGTCCGACACCTTACCCCTAGACCGCCAGGTCACCTTCACCCACAGTTAACCATATAGATGCATTTAGTGACAATGCAGGTGAGCAAAACAAGAATAAGAATATTGTCCAATTTTGGTCTTATGTCGTCAGTAATACTCCTGTAGCATCGGTAGATCACCGATTATTGATGTCAGGACACTCCTTTATGGAATGTGATCAAGATTTTGCTGTTATAGAAAAGGTAAAGAGAAAATGTTCTAATGTTTTTGTTCCTGATGACTGGTGTTCAGTGGTTTCCAAAGCCAGCAGAAAATTCAAAGTAAAAAAGATGGAACTCAAAGACTTTCAATCAATCCAGGCAATGAAGATTCACATGAAAGATAACATAGTTGGTATCCTAAAAATGCTATGGCTGCATATTGAGAAGTCCACACCATTTTAACTCTTCTACAAAGAGGCTTTAAATGAATAAATGCTCTTTGAACGGCTTGATTTAAAAAAACGTTCTGGCAGACCACCCACCATTGAGCTAACTTCACTCTATGAAACCCCACTAAAAATTAAACTACCAAAGTTCAGGAAGCTAATGGAACTGCTCCCATTCATTCCTCCAATTCACCACAACTTCTACAAGTCATTGCCCCATGAAGTAGAAGGAAAAGAAAACCTACAGGAGGTCAAGACACAACACGACAAGGAAACATGAATGAAAGTGAAGAAGAAATTGAGGACAACGATGATAACATTTTACAATCAGACTATGATGAATAGAAAAAAAATCATCCAAAATAGAGGTGTCCCATAATGATTAAACTTAGGGTCCCCATTATTTTATGTTTCGCTAGAAAAAAAGATAAAATAATTTTCAAGAATTTTGAGAAGACAATTTTTTCAAACATTATTTTTAGTTGTAGTACTTTTGTAAAACTTCTTACTTTTTAGTGCTTAAAATAGTTTTGTATCAATAAAAATGTGATAAAATTCAGTACTTTTATAAATTAACTGGCACAAACCCTTCAGAGCAAAGGGGTACAAGTGTACATGTTGGAGGCAGAAGGGTATAAGTGAAATCAAGGGTTTAAAGGATTGTATGATATACTAACAAGATGATGATATAAATTGGTTTCAACTACATGAAAAAACAGCCAAAGTATGCAGCTTTCCACCTAAGTACACACACCAAATAAATTTTTTACTCAGAATTTACAATAACCAACCAACTTTGAAGCCATTTATCTCAGAAGTAAGAAAATTGCACTTTTATCCCTTTTCGTTTAAGCCCCTCAAATATGAAGTAATTGTAAAAATGGGTGTTAGACATGGCAATGACTTCTGTAGCTCAGTTGGTAAAGCATTAGCATGTTGAGCGGATGTTATCATCTGAGTGTCTCATTTCGAAACTGTCTTCAATAATTTTTTTTCAAAATTAAATAAGGAACTCTGATTCGGCAGAATAATTTGAGATAGTATTGTTTATATATCCAAAAGACAATTCAAAGCCATTAAAACATATTTATTAAAAAGTTGAAAAATCAAGCTGTTCAATAAAATATTTCATCCTATTATCTAGTTAAAAATATGAATATTTGTTGATGTAATTTAGTAAATAATACAGAGTGGTACACAAAAAACCATATCTCCTTCTCATTTGCTGATACAATTCGTTTTTATCATGAGCATGATAAGATGGGCACAACTTTTTATTGGCGCTGGCGGAAACCACTTCCAGCACCTGTAACGGATAGGTAGATCATTCTTCCATTATTTGTTACAAACCATGCAAGGTAACGGTTTTTCATGTCCCGCTCTGTATCAAGTATTATTACTTCTATGCACTGTTAGTTATTTGTTTAAAATTAATTGCTATAAAGAAAAAGCCTTTTATAATGACTTATTCAAAGCTTTGTTCTGAATTCATTTTTCAAAATATAACGCAATGCAATAAATATATAAATTTCCACATTTTCTAGCGTTAGTTATCATTAGTAGAGAAGTAGTTAATTTGGATACATCTAAAATTTAAGTTAAATCTTTTTAGGCATGTTTTATAATTAATAATGACTATGATTATCTTTGAATAAGTACTCTACCTGCTAACTTATCACGATCCATTTAAAATGTTTGTTTTTTGTTTTATCATTAGCAGCTCCTACAATTGATTTTTTTTTTGTAAATAATTATGTTTTTAAATAGATATTGTTTTAATGATGTAAATATTTTTATACCTAAAATAATATAAATATATTAATAATTACATTTTTACTTAGTATTTTTTAGTGTGTCTTAAGTTACACATTTTACTATTTTTCTACATAACTTTGGTAGGCATCCCCAGCCCAACAATAGATAGAAAAGTGTGGTGGTATACATGTGTATATTTTTGACTAAAGTCTTTAAAGTTTGTAAACAAATAATTATTCAACTTTACCATAGCTGTGTATCAACTTTGAAAGAAAAAAAAAAAAGTTCCTCAACATGTATATTGATTATTTATACAGTAAAATAATGCCTTATCTTGAATGTCTACATGTGATTAAAATAAAAAGTTTTTATCAATGTTAAGTGTTGGTGAACAGATCAAATTAATTTATTACTAATATTTCATAGTTACAACTATAGAAAAAAAAATTCATGACAAAACAACAAAAATATCTACTAGAATGTACTAAAATTTGTATCACAGCTTTCACGAGAACCAATATGATCAATACTGTCAATATAATTCTCAAAGTTTTATAATATTAAACCCATATAATGATAACCTTGAGTTTTTTAATCATTATATTTATAGGTTATTCCCATGTCATAACTGTAATTTAAAATATAGTTAAGCTTCACTGACTTAAACTACTGCTCTTTTTCAATCAACGGTCTCGATGGCTTGGTAGATGATATATTATAGTATGATAAAGAATAAAGAAGGCTCAAAAGAATTAAACTGATATTTATTCAGAAGGAAGTGATGAATAACATACTTCCTAATAAATAAATTGTTGTCACTAAATTGAATTTTGTAGTAAAAATATTTCTTAAATAGAGGTTATTTTAGAATTTTATTGTATTTATTTCTTTAGAATCAAAGCTTTTATTCTGTTGGTGGTACTGACAAATGAAAGTGTGTCTTACAATTGATGGCACCATAGTATCGAAAAAATACGGTAATAAGTGATCATGTTTTTTAGCAAGATTTATGAAAGTGCTAGCCAAGGGCGTAGAAAGGTGGGGTCCGGTCCCCCCTCTCCCCTGGGATTAACTGGACACTCCCTTAAATTTGGGGGTCCACAAATACATATATAAAAATTTAATGTTTAAATTTTTTACTCTTACTAAAGTATATGTCAACCAAATATTAATTAATGAATATTGTAATATTCACATTCAAGATACACCCAGTGGCGGATTTAAAAATTTTGTGCCCCTAGGCACAATTATAATATGCCCCCCCCCCTTCCACCCAAACCTTTTTGTCAAGGTCCAAGGCCATTAGGAAGTACATGCCCTACAGTAACTTGAGCTTATATTATGAAGAAGGGGAGACTGATGTCAGTTACAAAGGGATTGCAAAGTACAGTTATTTAAAAATAAATATTGTCGTTTTTACTTTTACTTGAACTATTTCGATAGTGCTAGTCAATAATTTTTAAATGCAATTCTAATAAAAATAATGCTATCCAAAATGGGCCGCCGCCCCTAGGCCCGTGCTAAGTGGGCCTATAGTGTAAATCTTCTTCTGGGTACACCTTGTAAAACTTCTGATTGTAAAATTGGCTCTGTCAACATTTAAAATACCTTCTTTTCTCATACATTCATATGGTATTGAAAAACAAAAGATGTTTCTTGGAATGAGCCAAGTAAGTGAGGTCTGAGAAAAAGTGGCAAACATTTTTGCTATCACCTGTAAGATCCTACTTGAGGAATCACCCTAAGAAAACAATAGCTTAAATAACAAAACAACTGTCAGAAGTGGTGTGTGTGGTTTATGTGGGTAGGATTACTACCCTTCCCTCACCAATCATCTCAACATACCTTCTTACTGAAAACATTATTTGCTAATTATGAAAAGTTTGAAAGAATGGGTAGGGCCAGGGAGGTTTGTACACCCCCTAGAATTTATTAGCGCCCGCACCCTACCCCCATATAAAAAGGAGCTTTCTACGCCCTTGGTTCTAGCTCATATTCAGGATAAAGATTTGGGAGTTGAATACAAGTGGGTTGATGTTAAATTCAAAAAGAGAAGTATTTCACGTGTTAAACATTAATCATTTGTTTAAAACCAAGAGGAGGTTTTCTTATTTTTAAAAAAGTAAAATATATTTTCTGTTATTAGTAATTTATATTATATAGGCCTATTACTCATTATGTAGTTGATTATAAAGAAATGTTTTTAAATGTAGGTACTTAATTTTTAACCTAATAATAAATTAATATGCTTATTAATTTTGTAAACATGATACCTTTTACACGTCTTGAATATTCACTTCTTCACTCTGTATAATTGAAAAAAGAAATATTAAAGGCTCTTCTTCCTGTAGCTTATACTTTAAAATTATAGTTTCATTAGTCACTTTGGAAGAGTCCTAATTTTACAAGATTATTATTAAGATCCTCGCTATACACTCTTAATTAATCACAATAATGTCAGAAACAGTTGTTAATAGCTGTAATAAGTATTCTAGTAGGACAAACAGGTAAGATAAAGTTAAAAAGGTATTGCTGGCAACAATGTTAAAATTCTATTTTATTATAAATGCTATTTATTGTATAGTTATTGATATCTATCAAAAAAGTACTTCTGTCAACAATGATACTATTTAACTTTATTATTAGAGTTAATTTATAGGTATTGATACAGTTAACCTAAATGACAGCTGCAGCTCACATTACTTGATGTACCTATAAATAATGTATAAAAGTAGTTTTAGTAACTCTTGTAACAGTTAGATACTGTTCTTTCCACCAGAATCTAACTATATTATATACTAAGACAGTAAATTCAAATCGTGGTTTTAAGTTTTGACTAACTAAACTAAAGTGGGGAAGCCTACATTTATATACGAGTTACATTATTATTCTAAATTCAACAAACAGTTAAATATCTCTTTTATAAATTTAATTACAAATACTAACTTATTTAAGAGGGCATTTATACACAAAATGATCATAACTTTAAATCTTAGTTTTCCTCTTCTATCAATAAACTCCTTTTTATCTCATTTTCCTTTGTATAATTTTGAACATTATTTGCAACTATTAATTTTTATAAGGGATGTAATACTAGTAGGATTCACACTTTAATCACTATGTATGAAATAGTGCCATAATAATGTTGCAGTTGTCCTTAAATAAACATATCATTTTGGAAAAATGGAGCGTAATCAATAGAAATACCGAAATCTTGTGAGATATGGTTTTACAAGTTTGTACTTAGAACAATAAATCGCTCACAAAACAAAAGTTCACTGTAGCAATTTTGAATGTATAATACATGCGCAAAAATTAAATTAAATTAAATTGGTTCATGAAATTTACTGTGTGACCTTATAAATACAAAGTATGGTTAATGTTGTTGATTTAAGTGCAAAATAACAATAACATTCCGATAACCAAATAAAGTTCCCATAGTCTAGGAAATGTTTTCCCCTCAACTAAAGAACATTGGTAAAATATATGTTAAAAGTTAAAACCATATGGCCATATGGCAACCATATGCAAACTTTTAAGGATACAAAATAAGAAAAAGAAACAACATGTAGGTAAACTAAAATATATCTTTTCAACCTCCTTGTTTTTAGTTTGGTTGGTATATACACAAATTCTAGCCGTACTTTTTTCTATTTTCTACATAATACAACTTAAATAAGAGTTGATTTGCTACCATTTTTAACCTGAAAGAATAATTTTATTAATGAGAAATGGGGGTTTCTAATATTATCAAATAATAGAGTCTTCTACTTCTTGAATAATACTGATTCAACTGAAAATATATTTGTGTATCTAATTGATTTGTACATATTATACATTTAAGGATATTTTATTTTACTCAAGGTAAAATGCACAAGTCCATGAATCATGTCTATGCCCTTTTGCCATCATAAGTAAAGCATGAAAATGCCATCTTCCCCTCCCAAGACATTAAAAAAAACACCAAAAAAATCATCTATTTAAATAAAAAAATATGTTTTCTGTTAAAAAATATTTCCACAAAAATAAAAACAAAAAAATAATAACAAAATATCTCCACAATCAAGCTATACCGACTGAGCGGCCACCCTCAGCTGGCAAAGTTAGTGCCAACTTCTACGAATGAAGGGTGTAATGTGGTCAACACAATGAACCCTCCTGCCATTTCTAGACAGGAACAACTACTATTCCATTCAAGTAGCTCATTTGTTCTTATGAAGCTGAGTTAAACACCATTCCAGAATCACTGCTGCACAGAAAAATCTAGAAGTACCGAGGATCTAACCTGAGACCTCTGGATCTTGTAATGTTCACGATTATATTATTTATTTCTTAAAGATAAGCTCATTTATTTTGCTTTTTAAATTAAAATTAATGTTATACTATTTATTTTATCCATCTAGTTTCAAATATTAAATAATATGTATATTAAATTTAGCTCTTAAACTTGTGACTAACTTGCGCTCTGTGAAGCTGTGATTTTCTTTTGTTTTATGCAACCGGATCTAGTTTGAAATAAATGAGCTCAAAAACTTTTAAAAAAACATTTGATTCTCTGCTTTTTTTTTATCAGACATAATGTATCTGTGCTCTCAAAGCTTTATTATATAAAAATTGAAGATTTAACTCTTGAGTGAAATATATTGCATAGAAGTGTAAAATAAATTTTTCTATTTTATTTAAAATGATTATTTACAATATTACAACATTTACAAGTGGATGTTTTACGACATCGAGTGAAAGTATGGCAAGCTGCAATTGTAAGAAGACAAGACATTCGTCTTAAAGTTATAATTAACTCATAGCTTTTGGGCTGAGTTATATCAGAACATTATGTTTAAATATTTAATAGTGATGGTGTCTCACAATCGTCTTCCCAATTGTGGGCAAGTCAGCAGGTCATTTTATCTGTAGGACCAACTTGGGGCATAGCCTATTGTTCGGCATATAATAAACTGTAGCCATGAACTCTGACTACTAGACCACAGAGGCAGTCAAATACTATAATACAAATTAAAAATATAAATTAATAGAAACAACCGCTTGAAAATGATTTATTTCATGATTTATCTTTAGAAAACAGTTCTACTAATGCTTTGAGCTCAAAATATGTTTGGGCTATTTTATATCCAATAGAGGGAAGTACAATTCCACTTCATCTTTCACGAAGCATGGTGCTTATGCAGGTAACTTGGAAAACTTCTCTCAAGGCTAGAAATTATTACTAAAATAAATATGATTGCTTTTATAAATGCATCTTTTTAAAGAAGTTGTTTTTTTGGACGTGACCAATGTCCTTAATTAATGGGTGGTAGATATATTTTTTTAAATAATCTTATATCTCAATTTTGTCACCCTTCCGAATCTGCTGACCTAGGTAACTATTTACCATAGCCTATTAAATCACTTAACACTATTTCAATATTTTTTCTAAGAACAACTTTTAATTTAACTGAACATTATTTCAATTAGTTTTATAAACCTAATACAAGTCTCTGAAAAAAATTTAAAAGAGCAATTTCCAAATTAACAACTATAGTACAGTGCATATTTTATTTTATTTCAGCCATATACAAAAATGCAGTCAAGAGGGGCAGTGGTATGAGGGGAGCAAAATGCAGCCCCAAGCAACTTACTGGCTCACTCACATTACAATGACACTACTAATTCATTCACACTACTGCAACACTAAGGACGGCATGCAAGAACGTTATTGAATGCTAAGTGGATCGATAATGTGGTCCCAAGCACACTATCACTCCACCTTTTAACCAATAATGACGCAAGCAAACCCCTGCTAGTGTCCACTAAGCATCAATTTAGTCACTTTCACGCATACAGCCCTAAGACACCACTCACACTACTGGCCTACTCAGCTTTGTTCTTGCATACCAGCCTATGCCCAAGAACTGAGAAAGTGAAAACAAAACACATTTAGTTGTTTGTACAGTACTTAATAAAACATGTACTTGTGAAATAATGTATTTTTCTATAATTTTGTTTAAAAATACATATTGTATACAAATGGTACAGTTGATTAACACAATATATGTATTGTATACATTTATTTATTTATTTAGCTATGTAGTTTAAACCTGAACATTTATTAAGTTTTGATTTTAAACACTTTACATAGGAAGAAGACAAGTGCAATATTTTGTAAGATAAAGATGTTTTTAAGAGGTAATAAAATAATCTTCATCACCAAGCCATCGAGATATAATCAGGGTGACCGGATGCCATTGGCGCAAAGGAGGACAAGGACTCCCAAAATATAGGACACTACAAGGTAAAAATTTAAAATATACTTGTACAAATTCACTTCATGTATTTAAATCCCTTGATTTACAATATACTTCAAAACTCTGAACGAGTCAAATACTTGACCAATAAAAAAATTTTACTTTGTCCATTTTGCAGAAATTAAGAAAAAAACCTTCTCAATATTGTCATTATGTAAAAACAATGAAAAAATTATTCTGCCGTTTTTCAGTAGATCTTAAAAACATTTCCACCCCTCCATAAAGCTTCTAGAGGTATTTAATTTAATTTAAAAAAAATCCAGGCGAATATCACTAAATGGCTTTTGGAGGATTCCGATTTAAAAAAATATACCCTTATGGAAAGATCACTTTCATTAAATTCTCAAGGCATCTAGTTTTTAAGAAAAAAACAGGTGAGGACGATCTAAATAGCTTCTAGTTATATCTAATGTTTGAAGGAAAAAAAATCTGTGTGGATACCACTTCAAATAGATTATAGGGAATCTACTAGGGGGTAAGGTGTCGGACTTCTGTGCTGGCGGCCGGGGTTCAATCCTCGGTCCTGGCACAGATTTATCTGATTACCAAACCCTTCCTTCACCTCTGACAAGACATCTTGTGAATGTGGGGAATGCCAGGCCTCCACCGTGGTTCGGATTCCACGTTAAACTGTAGCTCCTCCATTTCATCTCACAATCACCCTACCATTACACATTAGCGTAAGTGCGTATAACCCGAACGGGTTATAATAATAATAATATAGGGAATAATATAATAATAATAATATAGGGAATCTAATTTATTTAATAAAAAAATGGGAATTTCTTGTAAAAGATTTAGAGGCATACAATTTTCTAAAATTTGCCAAAGAGACTACACCAAATAGCCTCTAGGCTAAAATCTTTTAAGTGGAATCACTATTCTAAATAAATGTTAACGTCATAAACTTGTTATTTTAAACCCCCCAAATCCCTGAAATAAATTTCTCCATAAAGCTATGTGTGACTAACCTATGGATATTATTATAAAGCTAACATATTAACTCAAAGAGACCACCTTTTTGGTCTAATGGTCAGATTTTCTATGTAGCAGTGGGTCTAAAACGAGGTCGACTCAGTCTCCTGAGTACAAATGTGGAGCTACTTGAATGAAAAAGTAGCGGCTCTGGATTAGAAAACTGAGATTAACAGCCATAGTGTTTGTTGTACTGACCATACGACATCTTATATCTGTAGAAGTTGGCCACTATCTTCGCTAACAGGTGGTTTCACCTTGAGTATGGAATTTGATTTTTTTTTATTCAAAAGAATTTGAATAAAAAGCTCATGATATCCTTCACTACTCTTGTCTCTTTTCAGCTCACTCCTATTCTGATAAGCCGAATAAGAATACGCTGATGTTTCGTGCTAACATGTCATGACATGCATTAGCCCAAGATTTGGACATCTAGATTTTTATCAGACGTGTTGAAGCATCAGAATGTAACTCTTGAGTTTTTTTGATCGATATTATTTTTTGTGAGATATTGAACAGTAAAAAAACTTCTTTATTGACATCCCAGTGTACATTTTGAAATGCTCTTCATCTTTCGAAAGTTAAGGCTATAAAGTATCAACCTCACCAAATTCACCCGTTTCGACATTTATGGGATATTTCCACTCTCTCGTGTGTTTTAGTTGAAATAGCATACTAATAGTGGCTACAATCTCCTCTTCATCAAGTTCAGCTAATTGTCTTTCATCCATTTTAGTACTGTCCACTTGAAACTTTGATTAAACAAATCATATACAAAATGGTATACTCTGATCAGAATCAAGAAGTCAACTGACAACAATTCATGTACAAACAAGACAATATACCAGACACATCAGAGCAGTATAGTCACTTGAAGCTGATATGTTGTGTTGTGATATGTTGACATGTAATATTACAAAACGTCACACACATGTAGTAATTAAATTGCATGTTTAAATAACAAAATTATCCTATACCAAAATCTGTTAAATATTTTTACCACACAACATTGTTATTAGCTATGTTTGGTGTCTTACTATAATAAATATACAAAATATAATCCTTTCCACAACATAAAACAATATTTGACCTTTGATTCAGCTTTGCTTATGCCGGGATCACGATCCACTTAACTCTAACTTAACGTAACTTAATGTAACATTCACTTAAAGTTAACTTAACCTATGTGTGATCACTATTCATGTAACTTAACGTAACAACTCGAGCCAAACATATGCATTCTCGAGTATGATCTGTGGTTTTGTACTATTTGTAAAGTGATGATCTGTGAATGTTTACAGTTTTCAATTAATATAATAAATATATGTTATTAAACTTTTTTGATAAATTTATTTCCCTATTTTAGTTTATTTTGTTTCAATTTCTGATCACTAGAACTTACACTAAAGCGTAAACATTGGCCATAATACCAACAAATGAATTACTAAATAGCCCTGTTGACGTCACTCGCATAATGATTGGCTGGATAGATCACGTGATACCCATTTAAGTAACGTAAAGTAAAGTAAAAGACCTCCCAAGACATCTCTTACGTTAAGTTAAGTGCACCGTGATCGCTTCCATTTAAACACACGAGGAGGTCCTTTACATTAAGTTATGTTAAGTTTACGTTAAGTTGATCGTGATCCCGGCATTAGAATCGAATCTCCATGCTAATGAGGGTACAAGTCCTATAAATATAACCTTACTAATCCCTAAAACCATTAATATAATTAGTACATAACCTCAAATGGTTAGTAGGACGTAAGGCTAGAAATAAACTCATAAACGATTGTGTAACTTCCACACTAGTCCAAATGTTGAGAATTACAACTCACTTGAAGCAGAGGAAGCTGGTGATGAGTGTAAGCTCAAGAAAATTGACAAAAACCTGGGAGGAAACTTTGAAAAAACCTGCTTGGCACACAGTGAGTTTTTTTTTTCAAGTGGGCTCTGATAACGGACCACATGTGAGCCACTGATAAGTATTGGACTCACATGTGGACCCACCTTAATATACTACCTACCTGTCTCCTTGTAGAAGAGCGAAATTCTATTTTATTTTAATCACCATGTCTTACTACCTGTTGCGGTTGTACGCCAGTGTACTAATTAGACTAATGTGTTAGGGACTAGGAAGGTTTAATTTAAAGTAAGTGCACCCATATTTGCGTGGAGGGAGAGTGGAAAACAATCTAGGAAACACCACCCTCAGTGCACCCAAACGGGATCAAACATTGATCTCCCCGGCATCGAAGGTCTAGTCTACTGAGAGAGTGGTGTAGCTGGCTAACACGCTAGTTTCGTGTTGAGTTATACTGCTGAGGATGGACAGATTGAGGTTCGGATCTCGTTTGAGTGAATTGTTTTTGTTGTTTTTCCCCAAATGGTTTTCCACTCTCCATCTATGAAAATGTGGGTTTGCTTCCTCTATATTCAACCTTCAACCCATCAGCATAATTAATACTTAAGCGTATAGCACAAACGACGTGGTGCTAAATAAATATTATTATTATTATTATTATTATTATTATTATTATTATTATTATTATTATTATTATAAGACAGGCCTAATCAATGTGCCTAGTTCTTCAATTCACTTTTCTTTCATGCAAAAAGGCCTAAGCCTAGTATTTAAAATTCGCAGTTAAATGTACCAAATTCACAACTATTCTTGTGTTTTTAATTATTCTCCTTCCTTCAAGTTACACAAATATTTTGTTATCACTCAGTGGTATTTATAATAGGTGCGCTGAGCTAGAATCCTGTAGCCAGGTGTCATTTATCAACTATTTATAAAAGAATTCCTGCGAAAGGATATCATACATTATTGGGATTAAATAGGATGATAATTGATAGGTGGGGGGAGGGGGGTAGCAAGAGTGGGTAATTGTGGCACGCGACAGTTTTGAACCGGTAGTCAAAATACGAACACCAAATTCAAAGTGGCACTAACCATATCATAGCTCACTCACTCTCATCAGAGGATGTCAGTAAAAGGGAAAGGTAGATAATAATGTTAAACGTAGGGGTGTGTGTAGTGGTTTAACAGTCGAAAATGAGTTTACCAGCCCCGTGGTATATTGGTCCGTGCATCTGGCTGCGAGTCTTGGAGGTCCCGGTTCGATTCACGGCTGGTACCGTGGGTATTTTTCTTGAAAAGGGAATGATCCCAACGGTCACCAAGGGTTTGGTTAGTTACGCTTAAGTTAGGTTAAAGTGTTTCCACTGGTTTCACGCCCTCATACTCAGTATCAGACTCATCTCATCTCATCGGGACATTGAAACGACCTCGCAAAGGTCGTACGATTAGTACGTTCGTTCGTCTCCTGGCAAAGGTACATTAGTACTGGCTAATCTTTCCACCATTGAGCTAAAATTATTGTACCCCAGACGCGCAATACTACCAATGCGTTTAGTGTTATTTGTAGCAAAATAAATGTGTGTGTACTAGACGGAATAGTTAGATTTCACGGTGGAGTGATGAATGGTGTGTGTGTGTGTGTGTGTGTGTGCATATTAACCTATCTTTCGCACTTTTCGGTGTTTGTTAAAAGAAGAAATCTCGCTGTAATTAGTCTTTTATTACTCCTCAAAGTTAAAAAAAACACTAGATCATAACTATCTCTCCTACTTTAAACAATGTTAAGAAGTAAGATAGTGCAGTCAGTACTTTAGTCATTTGAGTAAATATTAACTTTTTTTTAACACGCATATAAGCATGTACTTATTATGCTGATGTGTTAGTGATGGGTAAAGTTGAATTTAGAAAAAAATTACCCGAAATTGTATGGAGGGTTAGTAGAAACCCAAATATCTAAGAATAAACGCAGTACATTTGATCGGAATTCTAACCCCGATTTCCTCCTTATCGGTAGTCCAGTCTATTGTGAGAATGATTTCTTGATCAGTGGTCGGAAACCTACAGCCAGTGAACTATTTTATTTGGCCCGCGAAAGACTTAGCAAACAAACAAACAATAATTATGTTCATAAAAATTGACTTAAAGCTAATTATTATATGAGAAATTTAAAGTTGAAAAATTTTGCTCGTTATTTCTTCTAAACCATCCCACCAATTTATTTATTTTTAAACCCATACAACCCATGATATTTAAAAAATGTTGCTGACCTCGGACTTAGATCATTCGACACCCGAAGCGGGTGCCTTTTCTATAGTTTTAGGGGGTGCCTAACCCCTCATCACCCACTTCCCCATATGCAGACCTATAAGTCCTTGCTGAAAACGTAATAATTTTTAAAAAAACATCGCATCAGGTCGTCAAATCGAATGGAATATTTCCAAGCATTGAATAGCGTGTCAAGGGAACACTCCGTAATAATATTTTTTGTCGTGTCCGACTTGTTTGCTGTGTAACCAAAGGAACGCTCAATATTCCGTTTTTATATCTTCTTTTTTGTGTGATCGCTCGAGGCAGTAAATAACTCGGAACAATTAAAAACAATACATGTAAATAAAGAGGTGACATAATAGTTTTTTGACGTGGTAAAGTTCTGTATATATTTTTTATTAAGTTATTTAAACAGAGCAAGCGATTTTGCGATATCAGCCACTTACTTATTACCAACAAAATTATGACATATTAGCATTAAGGTGGTTTGAAACACTTTTAACGTTTTCTCGACACCTCATAGAGAAAGTATTGTGATCTTCAAAGGAATAGAACTCGAGACTGATAAATATCGACGTTTCATGACCCCCTTAAACCAAAAAAGTTGCTCTTGCAGTGCCGTCTGTCTGTCCGTTCGTCTGTAGCTCAGAATAGAGCTGAAACTAGTTTACAAATAAAATTGGGCTGGCACTTGGTATCTAGGGCTTTCATAAGATCACCCCGAGGGGTTTTTGGCACATAATATATCAAACCCTAAATTTAAGGGTAGTTTACTTATGGACAAAAGTAGAAAAAAATCAATTTTCTCGAAATTCACTTTACCTATTTTGATTAAATTTTATATCTAGACACTGTTTATCACTATAAACAAGATGGAAATGCTTATTTTCTCATGAAAATGGCTTTGAGGGCACTTTACATTGAGGAAATTTTCCAATTTTCATCAATTCGCAACTATTTGAGATACGAATTATCTAATAATTGTAAAACTGTGGTACTATTTTTATAAAACCAATAGTTTCTGAGCTATAATCAAATATATATATGTATACAGTGAAACCTGTTTAACTGGGGCCTGGATATGTGAGAAACCTCTGTTATTGATAATTACAATGAGGTCCCGCCACTTTTGCATTAAAATACCTCTGTTACTGGGAATTTTCAGACCTTGTTAACTGAGATTAGATTTCATAGATTTTTTCGATGTTTACCTCTGTAATTGGTAACTCAATAACCCGTATAAGTGAGACAATTTATCAGGTTTAGACAAGTTATGGCACGCTTGTTTACAAACAGTCTAATTTATTCCATACTTGCTTTGTTTATCAGTACTATCAGTATAATACCACCATTAGAAACTGCTTCATAAAAGCTGGATTCAAAGTGACGGATGAACCGGAACCTGAAAGATTACAAGAGGAGGAAAAGAACTGTGAAACACTTGCAGAATGGCGCCAGACTATTGCTGCTTGTAGTAGCAAGGAAAATGACCAACAGCCCACTTTTGAGGATTTTGTGCGTATGGACGATGATGTACTAGTATCGGAAGAGCTCACTGACGACGACATTATTTCTGAGTTCTTAGAGATAGAACAAGAAGAAGAGGCGGGTTGTGAAACTTGTGAAGAGCCTTTAGAGAGAGTATCAAAGCGTGATGCAGAAAAAGCCTTAGAAACCTTACATAAATATTTTGAGATGTCAAATATTAATAATCCTGACATATTTGATCAAATTAATACTATGGAGAAACACCTTAAAGCAACTAACAATCTAATACAAACTAATATCACTGATTTTTTAAGCCATGTTTTTTTAAAATAAAATTTGTGCAACATGAAATATACATTTCTTTTACATTTGTATGTACATAGGTACATATAAACATTTCCACCTCTTTATATGATAAATATAAATTTCGACCTCTCTTAGTGGGACCCTCTATAAGTAAGACAATTGTCATGTTAACCTGCTTATTTGGGAAACTGGATAAATGAAAAACCTCTATAAGTGATAACAAATGTTAGGTCCCTTGAGATCCCAGTTAAACAGGTTTCACTGTATATACACGTACATTTTAATTCAAGTCTTCGAAAATGAATTTTATTCTTATGCTCTTTTGAAGATTAAGTTTTTTTTTCTTTTCTCAATTTCTATGTAACAGTGTTCCTAATTCCTAATATCATTGAGTAACAGTGTTTATTATTTCATTTATGATCTTTGATGTAGTGTTTCTAGAACAATGCAGGGGCGTCGCGCTGGGGGGTGTTGGGGGTGTCACCCTCCTCACCCCGGTTAAAAGATTGAAAGTTGGGAACTTTGTGAGATTTGAGATCTGGAGTTGGGAAATGCTAGGCTTATTCTGTACCCCATTACTTTCTATTAAGAAAGTCCTTAACCACAGACTTGTATAGAAAAATTTAAAATTTCTCAACTGTTGATCCTTACTCTACAAAAAATCCCAAATTCAAAAATTGTAAAACATTTAAAGGAGATTCCTTGTTTAGTAGATTGTAGAAATATTATTTACTCAACCAGCAATGCTTGAAGTGGCAGCATTGTCAGCCAAAGTTTTATTTATGGCTTAGTGTTTTTAGTTGTGACTTTCGTGGCTGCTAGACTGTCACAGTTTTATGATTCGAATGATCATATCTTGTACAGCCAATGCTTTAATTAGGGTTTTATTAAATTTTGAAGGCATAAATTCAGTGAAAGTTACGCAACATTTTATTGTTTTTATATCGAAAGCTCTGACTGATGAAATGAGGACTTTGAGGTTAGTGTTAGTGTTTGACTTCTGAAATACACACGATTTTTTCCAGAAAGTATCCATACTAGTTTGTATTGGACTGATGTATCTTATTTAATTGTTTATTAAAATAGGCTCTCATGAAAGCAATTTGAATAGGCTCAAAGCAACAATGAATGAAGAGGAGTATCTTATGGCTATGTTACATTGTTACAAATCTTATCATTTTTCATTTGATTAAGTAGACTACATTAAACAAAAAAATGAGTTTTTTCACCTTTTAATAATTTCAAATTTTAGATACATTTTTAAATTCGTTATTTAGTGTTCGATTTGCATAAAATTTCGTATAACCATGTTGTTTATCGTGCTGATTTAGAATTTGCTATAAGTTATTTAATTTAATTTTAAGGGAGGTCCCTTCACTCTCAGCCACTAAATTACAATATGTTTTGAATAGTTTATTGACGTACCAGTATTAACATTTTAGGGCCACTTCCATGAGGTTACGAAGCAGGACATTGGTAGATTGGTATCAAAATACTGTAGAAATATCGATAAATTCAATTTTCATTGCTTTATTTTACAGTTGGGAAAATGTGTTCAAATATACATGGCCAAATTGATAATTTTTTGATAAAGTGACGACAGAGTTCTACATCTCCAGGAGCTTACTAGTTAAGTATTGCTTCCAACTGTATTATAATAAAGCAGCGGTTTCCAGCTTGGGGGTAGCAGCGTGTTTTTGGTGGGGTCAGAGTATAGAGGTTTTAGTTTATATTTAATTTTTCAAGGATTTTAATGATCATAGGAAATGCATAGTTCTAAAAGAAATGTGAGTTGTTAAAATGCTATAAACGACCTAGTTACTGCTTAGGTTCCTTTTGGCTATTCCATTCTGATAGCTTCTTGCTGAATTGGTTTATTGTGGCAGCCTTGTAATGCTGCTAGCACAATATAAAATCATCCTCCGACCCCGGGCTTGTTGATTCTCTTTTAGTACATATTAGTCGCATATAATCATTATTATAAGCAATCTATAATAATTAAATCAAGAATTAGTGGACATGCGGGTTTAATGTCACGCTATTTTGGTTTGGTTCGTTGGTGAAGGTGAAGTAAGGATTTTAATTCTGGTCAGGGGTAGTTTAGCCTAATATCCTTCTAAGCAAATAAGTGTACACTTCCTTTATATTTTACCTATCCCACTGGTGTAACTAACTGTAACTATTCCTGGCTGGTAGTAATACACAGTGAAAAAAACTAGTATTTAAACGCTTTTAAGTTATCAAAGGGTTGCGATGGCTGCTGAAAGAAAAGTTGTGGCCATAAACTACAAAATGTTAGAAACCGCTGAAATAAAGCCAGTTAATTTTTTTGAATCTAAGATACACGATTATAACAATATCTGCAAATCTAAATAAATATATTTAAGCTCAATTGGATATTTAGCTCGGATGCAAGTAAACTGAAATAAATAATAATTCAAGTTGCACTGAAAAAGTCTTGTAGCTTTAAAAATCCAGTATGAAAAAATAAACAAGTCTGTCGCCAGGGGTGTGGGGTTGGAGAATCAAACCACCCCCAAAATGTTATGAACAAAATGGCTTTGTTAATGGTTCTAACAATAAAAATATTAAGATAAAAGTATAAATTAGGGGGCTGTGTTACTATAAAAAAAACACTTCAGATAGCTTTTAGAGTTGTTTAATTATTAGAATTTTTCCTAGCCTTCAGCACTTTTGGTGTTATGCTGCCAAAAATACACTTCAAATATCTTCTAGAGGTGTTTAATATTTAAAAAATGTCCTAGCCTTCAGAAGTTAGGGGGTAATCTTGCCATTTAAAATACTTCAGATAGCTTCTAGAATTGTTTATCTACTAGAATTATTTCTAGCATCCGGCAAAGGGGGGATGTGCCCACCTAACACCCCTCCCCCCTCCCTGAAATTACAGCTACAGCCTTACAAATAAATTTAAAAATACAGTTGCCTAAAAGCTTGGTTTATTGCTTGATTATCATCCTATATATTAAAAAAATTGGGAGCCTCCTCCTGGCCCCCTCTATCACCCCCCCTCTCTCCCGCGTTCTCAACATTGCTCTTCTTGTACTCCCCTTTGCTACTTGGGAATTTTTCTAATTTCGAAATGCTTAGAGTTGGGAAAACATTGTTTCACCCCCCCCCCCAATATATTTCGTGCAACTTCCCTGGAACAATGTATAGACCTATTACTTCGTTTCACAAATCCTACGAGTTTTAGTAAATGTCTATTTTAAGATAAAAGCGAAAGAAAGTCTATGTGGTGCACCGTACCATTTATTTTTTAGTTGAATATTATAATACAATAATTATTATTACTATCTTTACAGACACACAAAACTCCTTTAAATTGTATAATCTATCATAAAGTTAGTTTTTTATGGGAGAATCCCTAATAGTAGAAATATTTTTTACGGTAAATATCAAGGTTATTATCATATTAATCTAAAAGGTAGATATGAGGAGGATGGTTAAGAGGAAGTGGATTCGAATTTTCTTTGAGAGGAAATGGGAAAACACAGTGAAAAATTACACGTTGAAAACTATCCCTCATGCATAGGTTGAGATACGAACCTAAACCTACCTGCCATCGGTGATCCAGTGTATTAAGAGACCGATGCCTTAGACCACATGGCCACCGGTGAGACGGTGTGGGTAATAGAGTAGAATCAATCACTAACTTAATTTTCTTAGCTCCAAATTTGAATCCAAACCCTTATTCTTCTCGCATAAATATTGTCTGTACATTTTATTCCTAGCTAATGACTTATAATAATTAATAATCATAAAACAATAACAACGAGACTGCTGGGAGTCACCCTATATTTCGTGGCATTTTTGGTATGGAATGTCCTTTTGTACATGCGCTGAGCTAATTAAACCCTTTTAAAAAAAGATGTATATACAGTACCACCTAAAGTCAAATTGGACCATTTCTCGATGACGGGGAGATTGAGGTTCGAATCTCAATCGGGTGTTAAACCACTGAGAGTGGTTTTCCAAAATGGTGTTCCACCCTCCCTCCACGCAAATGCAGATACACGTCCACTAAATATAACCTTCCTTGTACAAACCATTAGCGTAATTAATACATAATCGTATAACTCAAACGGGTAGTAAGACGCGGTGCTAAAAAAATATTGCAAATAAGTCAAAAGGATTAATTTTTAACTTATAAGTGCTCTATATAATTTTTTACAAATTAATGTTTTCAATTAAGTGTGTAGCCACCTTAAAAAAAAGATGGTCATGCGAAACGTGGCGGTAAGTGTAACTAGGGAAAAGCTTTAAATAAGATTTCTCTCGCAGATAGTGTCCGCTGGGTTGGTATGACAAAACAATTCAATTAATGGGCAAACAGGGAAGCGGCCGATTACGACACGCCACAAATAGTGTCACGTTTCCATAGCAACGCAATAACAACACAACCAACTTGGCCAACCCCCCACCCCCACGTGACTTCAGTGATGGTGGCCACTTTTAAATGGAGAAAATTAGGTTTCATGGTTGTTTTAACCTTTTCAGAACGTCGTTACATGTATGCATTTCTAGTATTACAAATTATATCAAAGATTAAAAAAATGTTAAATTATATTTGTTAATTTAAATATCCATAGTGTATTTTAAACATCTTTTACAGAAGGAACTCTCTTCTGCACGATGTCATAGAAGGAAAGGTCGAGGGAAAGAGGAGTTTAGGGAGTAGGAGGATTCAAATATTGGATGACTTGAAGGAAAGAAGAACATTCTCGGAGCTGAAGTAGGAGGCAGAGGACATGGTGCACGTGTGGCCTATGTTCATTGACAAAGGAGATGGACCTGTCATAGCACAGAACACCTAATATTAACAATAATAATAATAACAAGTAGGACTGACCAAATAGAAAATAAGGAAGAGACTGATTTGAAAGTACTTAGTTGAATCGTCAACGGCTTTTTTTTGTATTGCATTTTAGTTTCCCATCGCCTTTCCAAACAATTATTGGTGATGAATATCTTATGGATTGGCCTATTTTCTTAGGTTAACTAAACCCGCTAACATAAGGCCTTACGAAATAAGACTCGCCACTTCGCTGGTGGAATGGTCTAAGACGTTACTTTAGAAATATATTAGACTGCCGGTGATGGGATGACCCTGGTTTGAGTTCCGGTCAAGTGTACTGAGGGTGGATTTTTCCTGAATTTTTTTCCACCCTCCCTCTACTCGCAAAATTTGGGGAAACACTTCTAAAATCTAAATTCAACCTTCTAAATCCCTAACATTTTATTGTAAATTGATACATATGTGAAAAATCGCGATGGGGTAGTAAGACGCGGTGTTAAAAATATATAGGCCTATAAGATAAATTGCCACAAGTATTGATTAAATTATTAAAAATGTGCAGTAAAGATGTTGCACCACATAATGGAATTATTTATTATTATTATAAATACATTATTTTCAAAACATGTCCAGACACGTGCGCTTGATGTGTCTCCCGATCGTAAACGATATCCCATTTGCGTCCTACATTAAGTATTTGAACCGGGGTAACCTTTTATTTTAACACATGCACGGTGACGACCTCCACTGTAAGTAGGTGCCGTCTTCTCATCAATCTTGTATGAATACAGATACATATCACAACAGCTTCCGACCACTTTAAACGCACCCTCTATTGTATGTTGTCAGAGTTGTGGCGTACACTCTGATTTGGTAAAATATAAAACCCTTCGAGAATAATATAATTATAATTATTATTATTTAGCACCACGTCTTACTACCCGTTCGGGTTATACGCTTTAAGTACTAATTACGCTAATGGATTAGGAATTGGGAAGGTTGAATTAGAGGAAGTGAACCCGCATTTGCGTGGAGGGAGAGTGGAAAACCATATAGGAGAAAACCACCCCTAGTTCACCCAACCGAGATTCGAACCTCGATCTTCCCGTCCTCAGCGGTCGAGCTCAACACGACTAGCGCGTTAGCCAACTACGCNGATTCGAACCTCGATCTTCCCGTCCTCAGCGGTCGAGCTCAACACGACTAGCGCGTTAGCCAACTACGCCACCGAGGCGGGTGAGAATAATATAAGCGCATGCGTCTAAAACGGATAATCCTAAACTCTTGTCACCAAATCCCTGTTTTATGTTATATTGTATACCCCGTGCTTTTCGTATTAAAATCCATTCAAGACATACGCATATTTTATTTTATCACCGCGTCTTACTACCTGTTCAGGTTATACGCATAGGTTAATTTATTCTAATGAGGTAGAAATGAGTAAGGAAGCATTTTAGAGGAAATTTACCCGCATTTGCTTGAAAGAAGAGTGGGAAAACACTTGGGGGGAAAAAAACCTTCAATAGATTTGAACCACGATGTCCCCATCATTTGCAGGCCAGTCTAAAATGAGAGTGACGCCTTAGACCATTCGACCACTGAAGTAAGTTATACGCATATACATTACACTAATTGGTTAAGGATGGGTAACATAGAGTTTATGGGAAATGCACCCATATACGAATCACCCGTAACACCCGTTATCTTATCACTTGAAGACTAAGGGCCAGTTAATATAATCAGAACGAGTACGCCTCAAGTGCGGTGATACTAAACATAAGACTTTACTTTACATCTCTGCTGTTTACAGCCTGTGGTCTGTATCAGTTTTTTAATAATAATAATAATAATAATAATATTAATATTTAGCACCGCATCTTACTACCCGTTCGGGTTATACGCTTTAAGTACTAATTACGCTAATAGATTAGGAATTGGGAAGGTTGAATTAGAGGAAGTGAACCCGCATTTGCGTAGAGGGAGATTGGAAAACCATTTAGGAAAAACCACCCCCAGTTCACCCGACCGAGGCTCGAACCTCGATCTACCCGACCTCAGCAGTCGAGCTCAACACGACAAGCGCGTTAGCCAACTACGCCACAAAGGCGGGTAGTTTTTTTAATCAAGTTATATATTTTTTCACTAGTGTCTGGCTATATCTGTCGTATCTTCATGTGCAGTACAGGTACAACATCCAGTCCTCAGCCGTTAATTTATCAATGTGAAAGGGTGAACCCATATCTTACATCAATGATATATTTTCGGCCATGCCAGGAATCGGACTCGGGACCCTTAGCTCAGTAGGCAGACACATTACCAACTGAGCTAAGGACTAAACACAAGACTACACTTACCTAAACTCTGATAGAACGGGCGAATTTCTCAAATGAAACTGGCCCACTCCATTCTGGTCTATGTAGGTGTCGTCTTGTGTTTGGTACCAATCTACACTTGAGGAGCACTAAGTTTGGCTATGAATCTGGCCCCAAGGCACAAACTTGGATTAAAAATTGTCTCTTTCAAAACATAGGGGGGAGGGGGGGGGGATGTGAGTTAGGGTCTTTGAAGCAAAACGCGCTCTCACTTCCAAACATGGATGCGGCCACCATCCATCCATTTGATACAACTGTAAACTTAATCAAGTTTTGCTCTTGATTATACGTGCCGCTCTCATCCGACGACCTCCCGGCAATCGAATGCACTTTCCCGCTTCAATTACAACCCTCTCGATGAGTGTGATAAGACCCCAACGTTGTAAAAAAAAAGCATTCACAAGAGCCCCAGACATATTTCCTCTCTTTAACTGAATTAATAGGTTATCCCGGAAGCTTTACGGCGAGCGTTTGACCCCAAAGATGGCCGTACTTGCTCGGGTTTACTTCAAATGACGGTGATGGTAATCTCGTTAATACAATCTATTCTACACTATAAGAAATACCCTTTCTTGACTTCCCACCTTAATGTATAATTGTTTCGACCGGGGTCGTGTTCAATCTAGGTCAAAATGTGTCCCACGGGCTGCGGGCCACTGGTGGCACGTTTTACTCTCGAGAATGACTCAATCAAAAAATAATAATAGGTCTAATATTTGAGATGCCACAATCAGAAAATTTAGTTTAATCTTGCTAAACTAAATTAATCAACCTCAGTGTTCTTAGGGTAAAGTTCTCGTCTCAGGACCCGATATGCGTGGGTTCGAACCCAACCCAGGTCAACGAATTTTTCTTGAGCGATAAAAATCCGTGGAACAACTTCCTTCAGAGGAGAAAAAAGTTGTTGGTCCCATTAGAGAGCCCTGGAAGGTACCTATGTGAAAATACCTTCCCCAGAAAAATTGGTAGGCCTTTTCACGCTGGCTCATAGAAATTTTGTGTGGAAGGAAACTAGGAACCACCACACTTTCTGATCTCTTCAAGTACACGGTATTTCTACCAGATTGTGCAGGCAGCACTAACCAGCTGAAGGGTTGAATGCAAGTCTAGCTCTGAATGGATATAAATCACATTAAAACAATTTTGGATTGTTAACTTAAGAATAATATTAATGTGTTTTATTTCTTAACACTAATACACTGGATTTCTCTTACAATCAAGTGAGCGGTGATTTTAGTAAGGCTATGGGTAAGATCGTGAAAGTATCATGCCTTCAAACGTTGCTAAGCAATCTACGATGGACATTATAGGAGTAGTTAGGGGGTAGTGATAGCACAGAGCTGCTAGTGGTTGGATTTGGTCACGTGACCACGCCTCCTGCTCTCTGATTGGC
>CABFOV010004128.1:0-16598 GCA_902141375.1 Timema poppense
TTATGGTGCCATATTTAGATATTTTATTCGCTTTAATACACGTGCACAATATTTAGATATTTTATTCGCTTTAATACACGTGCACAATATTTAGATATTTTATTCACTTAAATACACATGCAAAGGTGACCTGGTGGTCAAGGGGTAAGGTGTTGGACTTCTGTGCTGGGGTCTGGGGTTCAATCCTCGGTCCCGGAACAGATTTTGAAGACAAGTGAATGTCGGACCACTCCAGATTTTTATAAGTCAGTTTTCTAAAATTATCTTTTTCTGTACAAAGACAAGTGATCGGTCTTAACATACTATCCAATATCAATATTAAAGCTGCTATTTTTTGATTTTCAAAAAAGCGATTCTACACACTGTATTATTGCGACAGACTTTAAATTACTTTTCCTTGAATGATTTTGGGTTCCATTTTTGTCATTTGTTCTTTGCCTTGCCAATTTATATCCATTTATTCTCCAGACCAAAGAACAACGGGAAAATGAGCTGATCAGATCCAAAAACTATTTTTTTATGACTCATCGACTTGTGTTTACAAAGTGACATGCTGCATGAGAAATGTGCTGCTGGGGCCACTCATTATCTGGTAATGCCACAATATCTCCACAGCATGAGAAACGTTGGACACAAATTAATGTTAAGGCAACTGTAATTCTCTCTGATTAACCAGCAGCTTTGGTCTTTGCTCACTACTTTTCCTTCACTGTAACATCAAGCTAGTGTTGTCCGATTTGTTGACAAAGTTTATTCCATTGTGGTGGTATGCCTGTGGCTTGGCTGGGCTCCCAAATGGAAGTGATAGTAACCAAACTGCTGGGTTGGCTCTCTCGAAAATTCCTCCCACGGCGGTCCCCTTGGCAAAGCCCTTCTCTTGAACAGTTTCACCAACTGGAACGTAGTATGGGCAGCCAAACCCCTTTGGGGTCATCTCTGTGGGGAAGAGGGAGCTTTTCGGTGCTCCCCTCTTGGCACACACTAAGCTGTTGGCAGTCCGTACTCGGCTAGACTGGGGATAGCTGGTCAGGACACCTCCACGAGATCGTCGCTGGGCAATTTAAAGGCATTGCTCTGGGAAACCAGGGTTATACCTCAGGCTGAGTTGCATATTTCCTCCTTGATGCTGGTCGTCACTATGGAGAGGTGAACTATTCTCGACAAGGGGTAGGAAACGGCGGAAGGGGGGGTCATCCCGAAGCCACCCTGAGAAGGTTTACATTGGCAGGGATGGGAGCTGGAGGTCTCATGCATGGACTGGCATGAGTGTTCCTATGAAACGGGGTTCCCGCTCTCTGTCCAGGTGACAGGTGTTTTGTGGTTGGAGTGGTTTACATGCTCAAGGCGGCTTGCCACTTTTGGGCGGGGTTAAGCTAGAAAGTATCCGTCAGAGCGAGTCTCACTCCACAACGGCCTTTCCTCGCTCTAAGGCCACTATAGTCCTCATCGGCTTGATGTGGTTGAGAAAGTGAGTCTCTGCGGGCTGACAGATCCTGAAAGCTTGCCATAACTAACTGAATACATTGCTTTATGAAAGTATAGGTTGCCTGAAAATCAGTGACACATCATTTAAAAGTATTTTAATAAAAATAATAGCTTGATTAAAACATGCAAAATATGTAATTTTTTACATAATATTTTAGAAAATATGTATAATTTAATAAAATATTTAAAAATATGTAAAGTTGAATCTAAAAATACAGCCCCTAACAAAATATTATGCCAAAATTTTGTTTTTTCACATTTCAAAGCGACAGGATTAAAATATATAATTACATAAAAACCCGGCTCTAATTATGACCAACTTTATGCTTAGCAACGAGGTGGCCCAAAAGCTAAATGGCTAGCAAGTAGTAATTTGTGATTAACAGGGAACTAATGGGAATGAATAATATTAAACAGTGAAGAGCAATAAAACTAATTAATGGGTAGGAAAGGACGGTAAATAAGTCTCATAATAATTTGAAGGGCCATACAGAAATTGAAAGTAATTTGAATAACAAATTAAATGAGCCACAAGAATTTAATAATAATATTCAATTTAAAATATTTAGGTGGCTGCATTAAAAAAAATTCTTGTCGGCATCTTATGGTATGTTAAAAGGAGAGAGTCGAACCAAAATATTTATTGGTTTTGGTTCTTGTTCAAATTCTCCAAACAAACACTTTAAAGTTCTGGTTAGAGAAAAATTCAAGTCCCTGCTCTTTTTGGTTCTTAATTGGGTTCCGGTTCTTTTATTTAATTTAAATAGACCTCACTAGGCTACCATTATAAAATTTGTAAATGTAAAAATATATCTAAAAATCATTTATATCAAAATAAAAGTTAATTATATAAAGCAATATAAAATTTAAAGGCAGAGTGTGACCATTCGCGACCCTCCACCCCCATTTACTCCTCCTCCTCAATTGAACAGCCAACCACAACATAAATGGGGAAAACACTTTTAAAATCATTTCCTCATATTTAGATTAGACTGGTTTTACAATTCGGGTGGATCTCATCTTTCAGTATTCCCCCCTCTTACACATGTTTTCTGTCACTCAAAACTAAATACAACTTCCTAAATGCTTAGCTAAAGAGCAAAATGATAGTACCCTACACAATGATTGTTACAATAATAATTCAAAAGTTAGAAGAAAGAGTTAAAAATTTAGAACTTTTAATAACTGATAAGAACCTTTATGAACCTAAAAAATATATAGATTCCAATTCCGGTTCTGCCTCCTAAGCAAATTATTTTTAGGGTTCCATTTCGACTCCCTGGTTATAAGAATTCCAGTTTGGTGCATTTTTATTTAAAAAACTTAGTAGCACCGAATAAAATACAGTTGCCCCATGACTTCTTTGGTGCTGACTGACAGCTCATAGCTGACAGTTGACAGCTTTAAAAAGTTACCAGACCAAATTACGTTACCCTACGCCGAACCAGATGATCTGAAAAAACTAATGTTTAGCATCTGTCACTTTTGACAGTCAAAATTTAGGTATATACCTAAATGTTGACTGTCAGAAGTCAGCTGTGAGCTGTCAGTGAGCACCAAAGAAGCCATGGGGCTACTGTAGTAATACTTAACCATTATTTTTACCCAGAAATACTGTATTTGTAGTTTGTATCAGACAGTCTTTGATAATTTGCACATATGTGGAATGTTATGAACTTAATTAATTTAAATAAGAACCAAGAAAAACATTCCCAAATAGTTTATTTCTAAATTTGTATAAAAATTGGACCACATTGCGTGTTGGTTCATCTGAGAGACTGCGGGCTGGATTTAGACCTACTATACAGTCATACTTACTCCTGTTAAATACAGTTTACTTACTGTTCATTAATCCTAGTTTTTGTATAATTTTTTTGAGCACCGTGTCTAACTACCTGTTGAAGGTCTAGTCATATTTACTAATTATGCTGATGTGATGGGGATGCAGAAGGTTGAATTTGGAGGAAGTGTGCAAGCATTTGTGTGGTAGGAGTGTGGAAAACCATTTTAGGGAAACCCCCTCGTTACATTCTACTGGGATTTGAACCTTGATCTTTCCATTATTGGTAGCCAATCTACTGCAAGAGTGAGATCTTAAACCATGTGCCGAAGAGGGTTTAGTTTTTGTAAACTACTTAGTAGAAATACTGTTTTTTCCTGATAAATTATTGATACTATAATTCCTGTTTGGTATGACAAACTCCTTTTCCATACCATCATAATATTATTACAACTCCCATTTATTACTTAAAATTACCGTTTTAATAGTCAACTTGGCTAACATAATTTTACTCGTACATGTGGGTATGCATACTAGGCAGTTAATCCTTTCTGGTGTGGTTTGGCAGTATAGGCAGGTCAGGGTTTAAATTCCTGATTGTAATTGCATGACACAGTTTGAAACTTGAGTTTCTCTTAGTAAAATTTTACTACTTGATAAACATACACATATTTTATTTAGTTCTTACTACTATTAAGATAGCCATTACATGTTTAACAATTCCAGTTTGGGTTGAACAAGAACATGCAATAATTTTAAATAGGACTAATAATGAAGTGTGTGTGTGTGTGTATGTGTATATATATATATATATATAAATAATTTTTTTTAAATTACAACTGTGGTAGCTATTGCGTTAGGAATTGTTCTAAATATGAATGGATCATGAAATTAAATATTAGTATAAGTAATTTAACCCCCCAAAAATTAATTTATTAGGTACATAATAAATGACTTAATAAAACACAAAAGTAGTGGTTACAATAATTACTGACTTTGCGACTTTTTTTTTAGCAAGGCACAAGACTCCAGATAATGAAAATGAGAACAGTTAAGATCATTAATTTTTTCCAGAAAATAGGAAAAAGGGTGGTAATCCTAACAATACCACCCATTCCATGAATTACTCTAAAAAAAAAGAAGAGAAAATGAGGTTATATAACCGATACCTAACAAAACTGGAAAGTGAAAGTAAGTATGTATTATATGCTTAATGTCTTATTTTGATATTTATTTTTAAATTTTTTATTACATTTTAATTTTAATATTTTAGCTTTGAATAAACCTGTTGTACATTTTTGTTTTCTTTTATCCTAGAGAATTCTTCAGTTAATTGTAAAAGCCATATTGTGTTGGTTTCCTTTTATTTGTTCCTATTCATAATCCTACCAATTATAACAAAATACCTCAACAAGTGAATAGTGAATGGGTTTCGTTTAGGTAGAATAATATTGTGCTTGGCTATTTAAAATCAAAAGCTTTACTTTTATCAAAATAAATGACAATCTGAACTTGAGCATCATGACCTAAAATTTCCATCAGGTTAATTGCAATAAACTTATTGTTTACATACCCAAGTGGATTTTCAGATGGTTTGTTTTACAAGTGTTTAAGATCAAAGATATGCTAATATGTTAACTGTAGAATAATAATAATAATAATAATAACAATAATAATAACAGCTTACACTATACCTATGTTAAATTTATTTTGTACCTACGTGAGATTTAACATGTGATGTAACATATATAAGTAAAGTATTTTGGTATGTTTGCATGTGAGGCTTGGATTGACAATACTAGCTCTGTAATTTGATTCAAGTCTTTATATGACCCATATCAGTATTTGTAGTTCAACCAGGGAAAAGGGAATTTAATGGAATTCGCCTGACCAGGGAAAAGTCATGGGAAAATCAAGGAATTTTATAATTTTTCTGGAAGTTTTTACATATTCACTAAAAAAAATTACACAACTCTTATTTATAATAGTCAAAATAACATTGTTCTTCCATTTAATACACACTGCGAATCTCTTTGCACATACTAATAAATTCTCAAAATAACATTGTCCTTCCAGATAATACACACTGTGAATCTCTTTGCACATACTAATAAATTCTTTAAGTAACAGTGTGATTTTTGTGTCTTTCCAGTAAGTAAGAGTAGTAAAAGTTGAGTCGTGGTAATGCACATGTGCAAGAATTCGATTACATTTTAAGAAAATGGAACTCAAAACAAATGTTTCTCACAAAAATTTATAACTGATAGTCCTAAACACCCAACTAACTCGCACACAAAAACTGCCTTTCAACAAAGCAAATATATCACTGATAGTCGTCAAGCTTATTCACAAATCTAGTTATGCTTAGCATTGAAAGGATATGGGCACCCTTAAATTACCTCAAAATAATTGTATAGATATTTTTTTTTATGGATACTTACAAGTATATTTATCCTTACAATTACAAAATACAGCTTGCTAATATTCATCCAGGGTTAGCTATAAAACTACAATGGTTTTCATTTGTTTCAGAGAGGATAAATGTTCACTGTGTAAACATACACAATTTATTTTTAACTGAAGATGGACAAATTGACCTAACTTTATTTGAAAGGTTAGTCTGTCACAAATTCTTTAAGAACATGTTCTAAGATAAACTATTTTCATGGTGGTTCATGCTCTGGGAAAAATTTATATGGTCTTTGGTTATGCCCCAAACCATATACTTACAACCTCTAGCAAATTTAAATAATACTCCCCTATGGGCGGCTGCCCGGAGTGTCAGCTCGAGGGGGGGTTGCTAAACAGAGCACCAACTTAACCCAACATAGTTTGGTAATCATATGAAAATAATTCCCAAACCTCAAAACTCCAAACCTAACATAACCTGGATGTAATAGCTAAGAATAACACTCATTCACTTTATGATTCAAATATGAAATTTGACATAGCGGTATAGTTTTTTGGGGTGAGTTAAGTGGGATATAACTTAATGCCACTCTTAAAAAGTTAATTCACATCCGCCATCTTGAAAAATGGCATTCATAAACGGTATTTTGCAATTATTTTGTAAGCAATACATTATATCGAGATTAAAGAGAAGAACATTGTCTACAAAACATGTTCTAATAGTTTTCTCTGTAATCCTAGCTGTTCACATATTGAAATGTTTGTAATGCTGTAAGATAAGATTGATAACTATTTATGGAGTTTCCCCTTATATTATTTTTATATACGTAATGGTTTAGAATTGTTAGCTGTGGCATAGGTATGGGGAAAATTTAATTTATTTGTGGAGGGGGGGGGGAGGTATTAAAAACTGTAAGTTTTTGACATGATGTTAAGATCTACTACTAAACCCTAAGAATTAAGAGCATTGTTATTTTATACAATAGTGGGGGAACTTAATTTGTGTGAGAGGCGAAGGGGCTGAGAACCCAAAAAGTACTTTCTGGACTTTCTACCCTACTCTCCCTCAGTTAATGTTAGAAAATTGGATGCTCCTAGAAGCTATTTGAAATTGTTCTCGTTTAAAGTATTTTTGAAAATCATACTCTCTTAACAGCTGAATTGAATAGACTCCCCCTGAAATATTTTGAAATTTGGATACTTCTAGAATCTAGATGATATTTCAAGTAGTCCTCCTCTAGCAAATTTTTGAAAATTGGAATCCCTAATGTTTTTTAAATTTGCTCAACAGATTTTTTTATATAAATTATATTCCCTAAAATCTATTTGAAGTGGTGATCACCCAGATTTTTAAAAAATCTATAATGCCCTAGAAGCTATTTATAATGTCATTCACTTGCTTTATTTTTCAAAATTTAAATGCCACTTGGAGCTATTTGAAGTGGTCTTCCACCTACTAATTCTTTAAATTTGATTCCCCTTAGAAGCTATTTAGAGTGGTCGTCACCGTTTTTTCCCCTATCATGCTCATGTTACAATAAGTTCAGAGTTGTTGGTTCTGGGGATTATTTTCATACCATCCTATAATCCCCCCTTAAATATGAGGGTGCCAAAAAGAAAACCCACCTGGGCGCAAAATTTACCTCAGATCACCCCTGCCTATGGGTAGAAATGTCTTAATCCTAGCAGGATTTGAAAGAAACTCAGTTATAACTAATTTGGAGTTCACTATAATTAAGATATGAAAACGTTTTTGGATTACTATGAGTTCCTTTTAGTTAAATTTTACTACTTGATAAAATTACATACATTTTATTTAGTTTTTGCTACTATTAATATTAAGATAGTCATTATCTGTCTAATATATTAACCCTTCATCATTGTTGAACCTATGAACACAACATGTATTCTAATTAATGACATTAAAATTTTTTATTTTTTAGTAACATAATTATTAATGTGTATGTAAACATTATATAAAAATTAAAAACGTGATATCGGCTTGAAAAATTACTCATTTAATAACAGATGTTGAACTAATATTAGGGACAAAGTATACTTCCATTTTATTCCATAAGCGTGTGTTAGAACTTTCCTTTTTTCTAAATATTATTTGAACAATAAGAACACGCTACAATATAGCCAAACTCTACTAAATATACAGGTATTATCAAAGTCAAATTGTGTATGCGTAAAGCTGTTCTACTGACTTTTTTGCATAAAATAGTGTGCATATTTATATAACTTCAAACCCAAATTATTGCTCCCAGAATGTTTTTATTGACTAAATGTTAAACATAATTTGGCATAAGCTGATAATTCAAGTTATTATCACAATATTTTATTCAATAATTATATATAATTTTCTCAGAAAATTCAAAATTTTTGATGCTTCACACACCCCTTTGGAATGAACATATTGAATGTTATTTATTTAGTTATTTATTTAGTCACCACGTCTCACTAATCATTCTGCCTGTACTCATATGCAGTAATTTTGCTAATGTCTTAGGGGTAAAGAAGGTTGAATTTAGGGGAAATGTACACATATTTGCATGGAGTTAGTGGAAAACCATTTAGGAAAAGACGGCGTTGATACAACTGACCGAGATTCAAACTTCAACCCAGTCTATTTCGCGAGTGATGCAGAAACATGACCACTGATGAAAGTTTATTAAATATTGTGGTGCATTTTTGTACATTTATACACTAGATAAATGAATAAAGAAAAGTTGTATTATTCATGCAACACTATTAAAAGGATGTTTTGTTTGAACACACAGGTATATAGGAGATCCCCATAAAAAAAGAACTGATTTGGTTCATTGGAACAGGGCGGGTATATTGAAAATGGTTGCCTTTCTTGAGGAAAACCTAAGAGTTTGAGATATAAGGTAAATATAGAAACAAGGAAACTGTATTTTAGATTAGGCCTACAAACATTATCTTTGGTTTATGGATTTAAAAAATACAGGAAAAACAAATCTCTAATAGTAGGCTATGTAAAAAAAACAATTGTTTATTAAGATCAATACAGGTACCACGTAATGGCTTGATTCAGTCACATTCCAGTCTGGCAGCACAAACATGCCTAGATACATTTCTGCCTTAGCTAACAATACAGGCTCTACTGAATGCAAAGCCTAAGACAAGACTTCAGTGTTAAAGGTGCACCACCTAGCACATGATGAAATTTAGCTAAAATAACTAAAATTATTACTATTATACTGTACCCTTAAACAAATATATTTTGTGCACATTCTATTGAGTGATTATATTTAAATTTGTATATCTGGGAATTTTATTTTGCAAACACAATTATATAACTTATTCATTATTGTAATTAATTAATATGATTTTATAAAATGCTTAGGCAAAAACCAGAGTCGTAGAAAATGTTGATTAAAACTTTTTGGTTACAGAGTCGGGCTTTTTTACACCATATAGTTCAGCTTCAGTGTTAATATTATTTGATTGTTTGTCAAAAAATACAAACTGTACAGTTATATTATAACTTTTGATAAAGATTACATTTGAGAAAAGTTTTGTTCTGTTGGTTTTCTGTTAAATACAGTATTAATTTATGATTTACCGCTTAATATTTTTTTTATTGAAATTTGCAATTTCAATGTTGTGAAAGCAAACTTGAATAATCCCTCATAAGTATAATACTGTATAAAAGCAAGAATTTATGTATACCTTCTAACTATTAATGTCATTAATCCAGCATTTTTATGAAATTTAAAAACAGCACTGTAGTTTTATGTTATTAAGAGCATGTTTTAATTGTTAGAATGGAATAAAGCAACATTATCAATTAAGTATTTATAAAAGGTGAGGCTTGGGGGATGAATGGCTATAATTACAAAAACCATTCGTATTTGAATCATATTTGAATAAATTGAAAAATGACACATGGACACTCGAATCAAACCCAGAACCTTTCGCTTAGTGCACCAATGCTCTACCATTGAGATATCCAAGGATAATCCCGTTTTCATGGTCATTCTTCACTCACAGTTCAGGAATAATTCATTTTATTTGAATACAAATTAGACACAGCTGATCTCCGTAGTTATAATCATTCATTCATCAAGTTTTGCCTTTTACAACTATTCAATTGTATAGCTTAGCTTTCTTCCATCTCGATTCTCTTGAAATGTACATTGTATTTGTGAAAAAGGAAACATGTTTTAAGTCTATAAATGACCATGCAATTTATTTTTTGAAACTGCGTCTTACTGCTCGTTCGGGCTATACACCACCATCCAATTAATAAAATCATTAAAATAATCATTTTATAATTGGGGTGAAGTATTTACAATTTATAAGAAAACTAAATATATATTTATAAGAAAAATCAATCAATGATGTTAAAATTAAAACCTTTGAATTAAATTTTATTCAAACACTTTAGCTTTGTGTCTAGAATGAAATAGATTCTTAGCAATGAATTTAAATTAAATTGAATGCTGCCATATTGTTAGAAATGTATGTTAAAAGCTTTTGGTTAAGAGACTTTTAGAATTATGTTTGTGTTTGCTAAGAAAGTAACGCAAATTATTTATTTAACTATAATTTTATATTATAAAGCATGGGGATTAAGAAATTATAAGGGATAGATTAACAAATATATATATACACTATATATAGAGTATGATTTTGGTAGGAAGAACAGTCAACGTTAGTTACTGAAGTTACTAAAACTATTTTAATATATTCATACATCACATGATGTTATCTGCAGTTGTTTCTCTACTGTTCTTCCAACTAAAATCAGGGTGTATATATGTATGTGTGTGTGTGTATATATATATATATATATATATGTATATATATATATAATAATAACTGAAAAAATACATCACACATATGGGATACCAGTATTTTAACATTTATTTACATTGGGCTTACATGATGTATAGGAGTTATTTGTAAATTAACGTATTTATCTTTCAGTTATGTATTTAGCTTTAAGAATAGTAATGTAAGATACATTTTATGAAATAATTTTGTATGTTTCATGATTTTGTAAACTGAAAATGGAACCTTATGAGAAATTTGATCTTTAATGTCTATTAAAATTTGTTAATGCAAACACAAAGATATGTAACTTACATAATTAAGATATTTTTTAAACATCTTTTATTATCTTTAATTGATAATTGATAAATGTATACTTTTATATATTTGTCATCACTGAAATAAATAAACTTAAACTATTCATATATGTTTGATGGATATAGTATTTGTAAGTTTATTAATACAGTTGAAACATTTAAAGTTCCTTATATAAATATTTTGCAATTTTATTCTTAGTCCTTATGTATGGGTTGCACATCTGGATGTGTATAGAGAGGCCTACCTACTCTTTATTTCAAAATAATGATTCATCTATCAATTACCCGCCTCGGTGGCGTAGTTGGCTAACACGCTAGTTGTGTTGAGCCCGACTGCTGAGGACAGGGAGATCGCGGTTCGAATCTCGGTCGGGTGAACTGGGGGTGGTTTTTCCTAAATGGTTTTCCACTCTCCCTCCGCGCAAATGCGGGCTCACTTCCTCTAATTCAACCTTCCCAATTCCTAATCCATTAGCGTAATCAGTACTTCAAGCGTATAAACTGAACAGGTAGTAAGACGCGGTGCTAAATAATAATAATAATAATAATAATAATAATAATAATAATAATAATAATAAAGTAAATTGATAAAACTAAAGAAAAGATAATTGGTTCAATTATCTATATATTTAAAAAATAATTGCAGACTTTTATAGGCTTATAATAAAAGTAGGAGCAAATCTAGCACAATAAAATTATTTTAGCAAGTAAAAATATATTTCAGCAGGGATAATTCTTAGCGATGACCCGCATTGCTCATCCTTGTATCCAGTAACAAAAAAAAAGTAAAGTCCATTAAGAATTGTGTCAGTATTTATATCTGCCCATCAACAAAGATTCTCAATAACAGCCGGCCATGTGAAAGGGTCAAACTCACTGTCTTGTAAATACAATCTAATAAAATGTGATTATGTAGTCATTTAAACAAACATATTTGATTAGGCCTAGTTGAAAAATGTTCCTACAAGGCCAACACTGAACAGTGCTAATAGTCAAAAGTGGCCACAAGTCTATTTATTCTAGCTAATTCCTGGGCTATATTATTTATTGCAGGATACAGGGACACCCTCAGCTGAGTGCGGCTGTATTACACCTTCACTCTCCCCCTAATCGCAATACCTGTCTGGGTTGCACACATTTAATTAGGGATGAGCAAGGTATATTTTAGAAAAAATGTACCCCCATTAGCATGTAGGAAAAGTTGATACCCATTTAGGGAAAACCACCCACTGCACATCTGGCAAAGATTCAAACATTGAGCTTTCTGTATACCCAATAAACCTGAAATTTTTTAGTAAGCATGGCCACTGGTGCATGCATGTATTATTTTATTCAAAATATATTTTTATTTGTGTTAAAACATGTGTCGACTTTCAGATTGCTTTCCTTCAATCATGCTGCTGGCTAGTGGGATCATGTACTGCAGTGAAAGTATATAGTAAACCTAACATCAAGTTTTAGGAGCTTAAGTCCCTCTTCAAGTATTTGAAGGGGGTTTGCATGTATTATTTTCAAATGGCTCTCTAAAATCAAACAGAAGAAATGTTTAGCGATGGCATTCTCTTAAAAATATTAAGATTATTTCAAATAATTAAATCTAAAAATTATCTGTTCTCCCTCTAATTTGTCAATGAAAATATAGTTTACGTCTATATATAAAAGATACCGACCGATATATCTTAGAATAATTAGGTGACAGGTTTTAGTAGTATAAGAAAGATTTAAGTAAATGTAAATGTTTGTTTTATCAGCTTATTGTATTACAATTACTTGTTCAACATTGCCTAATGTGGAGAAGGTTATTGCAATACAATAAATAGACTCACCAAAGCAAAATGTTTTTTAAAATAAGTTACATATGCTTTATTTCAAAGCGTCTTCCTCCCAGTAGTTTTAAACTCTCCACTTCCTGTGTCCTTAATATAGTGAGCATAGCAAATAAACCAAAAGGCCATTTAAAACTGTACAATTGTTTTTATAAAGCTTGTATGGTTTTGTTGTTTATAAGAGTAAGCATTACCTACTGTACTCTCCAACTAAGTCTGCCATTATAAGAAAAAACTGCAAATAGATTCCAAAAGCACTAAATTTTCAAAAAGTATAGTTATGTTTGAGAGAAAGCATTGAACCTAGTATTTTATTTTTTATTTAGCCAGCCCATCTTACTCTCCATTCAGGTTATGCACATGTGTGGGGCTTACTAAGCTAATGAGCAAAGAACGAGGAAGGTTGAATTTCGAGGTAGTGTACCTACTGACATCTGCATGGAGGGAGAATGGTCATTTTTTTAGAATAAAAAACCTCAGTAAAATTGACTGAGATTTGAACCTCAATTTACTCGTTATTGGCATTCAGTCTATTGCAAGAGTGACACCAGACACCTAGACCAGGGGTTCTCACCATTTTTCACTCAAGCCTTAAACATTAAAAGTAATGTTTATACCTCACTTTCATGGGTGAGGGAAGCTTTGAAGTAAAAATTAAAACAAAATAAAGGACACAATATTTCATTGATTACTACATGTTCTTAAGAGCTTTGTAAAAGTAGTGAAATATCAAATTTATAGTATTTAGTTTTTACATTTTGACAAAAATACTTTTTATGATGTATGTAAAATATGTATTGTACTTTTCATTTAGAAGAATTAGTTTTTTTTCTATCATGGTTTAGGTCAGGTTCTATTTTTAAAAAACAGAGGAAGGCCATTTTATACTTCCAGTCAATTTATGGAAATTTGATTAATGGCATTGTTGATAAACTACTTTCATACATGATGCAAATATGCAGATGCAAATATCAAGTTAAATTATTTTTTTCTCATAGGCCAGACATAATATTAATTTTTTTACAGCTAAAGCTAACTTTAGCATGTCGAAGGATGTGAACAATTGGTTCACAGATATAACAATGCACTGCCTCACATTTGAGAAACCCAGCCTTAAACCATTCAACCACCAAAATAGATTTTAGCCCAATCACCAATTAAAATTCACCCAAAGAAGTTCATGGAAGCATCCACTTTATATAAATCTTTGGTTGTATGTGTTGCATTGAACCTAATTTATCATTTTTTTGAAAGAAAATCTCAGATAGGAGATAGCTAATGATGTGATTTTATTATTTAACCAACCCCCCTCAACCCCTTTCCAACACAGACAAAAAAAAAGATTCTATCCCAATATCCCTGTCATAAGCTAGTATCTGAATAATTAGGTTTAAGTTCATTATTTAATTCACAGCAAACCCTTAGGTTTTAAAAAGATTATCAAAATTATGTTTGATTTTATTTTGTGTATTATCATTTTTTTAAGGTTTTTTATAGCCTACCTAAATATTTAAAAAGCTTGATCTTTTTGCAATAGCAGAAATGCGTAGATTATTTTGGAAATTTTCATTGCCTAAGATATTTCATTAGGTTCATTATTGGAATTATTTGAAAACATACTTGAAACGTTTTCTTTCTATTATTTTTGGATGATGAGTGTTTTTCTTTCTTTTATTTTTATATACAAATCTTGTGAAATTTCACAGATGTTTATTCCCTGTCGATCCCTCGAAAGTTACTAAGTTGAACGTTACCCACGAATTTGTAAACTTGACAGTAATTCCCAAGTTTACTAACAGTCATAGATAAAAATAAGGGTCAACTCTACCTGTAATATCTGTGTAGTCAAGGTGTGATTATGGAAGGAAGACAGAGCAGCGTAATATAGCAACCATTTATTGCTTGTATCTAAAACCAATAAAATATGATAGAAAATGTAATTTACGAATTGAATGAGGAACGCAAAAGTTCATTGCCGCACTCACGAAAGTACGACACCTATACCTTTCTTGAGCTAGTTCTAGCCAGTCCACCTCATTACACCCTATCTCTTTCAGGTCCATTCTAATGTTACCCTAAAATCTGCGTCTAGGTGTTCCTAATGGTCTTTTCCCATTGGGTTTGCCTTAAAGTACCCTGAAAAAGGTTCTAAAATATTTTATTCGTACTGCATGTTCTCCTCACTGTAATCTATGAGACTTGATTATCCTAACAAAGTCTTGGGATGAGTACAGGGTATGTAACTCATCCTTATTAACCTCCTACACACTCAACTAGCCTAATCCCTTTTTGGACCAAAGATATTCCTAAGAACTTTGTTTTCAAACACCCTAAATTTGTTCTCGTCATTTAAGCTAAGAGAGTACGTTTCACACCCATAGACAACCGGTAAGGTTATTGGTTTGTATATTTTGAGTTTTACATTCCTGGACAGCAGGCAAGAAGATGTCAACAACTTAATTACAGAGTAATAACATTCATTTCCCGACTGTATTCTTTTCATAATTTACAATATAATATCCTTGGTGTTAGTTAATATTGTTCCTAAATATTTAAACTCATTAACCCTGTCAAATGATGTTTTGTTCACTTTGATCTCTAAATTCTCATCCCCAATCTGTGTTCTCTGTGTGATAATATATTTAACCTTTCAGTGTTCACTTTTAAACCCATTTCCCTACTAGCGTCTAATAACATTTCTGCATTTCTTGCAACAGCTTCCTTCATATTGCCCAGCAAAGCTAAATCATCTGCATATCCTAATAGCTGCATTGTACTGTTTAATGTCAAATCTACAATACTTTCTTGCATTAACCTATTAACATATTCTAAGCTAACAAGGGGAATATATGGTCAACGGATTTTTGTAATTTTTAATACTTATAGTACAGAAAGGTCTAGACCCAAATAACAAATACCCAAACCCCTAGGGCCAGATATCCAGAAGTTTTCGAAAAAATAAATTTTGAAAAATGTAGAAACATTACGAGCGAGGGATATACGCTAAAGTTAAGACAATCGACAACAAGTCTCGTGGCTCCCCGGATAGCGCACGAGTCTAGTATCCCGTAGATCGCTGGTTCGAGTACTACTGATGATTTTTTTTTCTCCAACTCTTTTAACGCCTATACCCCACATCACTTACATGAGAATGTTTATAATGAATGAACATTTTTGTACAAAAATGTAATGTAAGAAATCTGTTTATTTTATATTTTCCTTAATTCTAACTAACTTACAGTACAAAAATAATCGTTACATATATGGTATTCATTCTTTTTTATTACATTATAGTTTTTCTTAAAATCACGTAACCTTTTACTCTTGCTTCAAAGTTTCACAGGAGCCCGGATGATATTCCTCGTAAAAGCAAGGAAAGCAAAACGTTTTACGGCACCTCGCACACTGTATGAAGGATGAATTTTTGCAACTACATTTATTTTTCAAAATCTACATCGGAAAACAAACTTCGTTCACGTTCATAAAAATTTCCTTATCGTCAATGATTATACTAACATGCCATGCGTACCAGATCATGTTGCCAAAGATTGGGGAAGACAGCTGGTGATGTACGATGGAATGAATTTTCAAGTAATCCTCTCAAGAGTTAATTTCGCGTTCCCGTTCCAGTAAGTAGGTGCAGTTCTGCAAACGCTTTATAAAATTTTTCACCTGCCGAAAGAAATATACATCGCACGGCTGGACCAACGGGGTGCACTTTGGAGGGATAATCTTTACAGTGCACGTCGGCAGACGAGCTTCGTCTTTAAAAATTTCATCGTACATCACAGTATTTGTCTGTCCTCCCCAAGAATCAATAAGTAAGAGAAACTTTTCCTCTCTGACGTACGGCTTTAATACGCCTACTAAAAAATCCGTGTAGAGCTTTGTCAACTTTCCGGACTTTGATGAGGTGACGATGACGTTTTTATATTTTTGAAGATACTCATCTACTGTTTTTTGTACCCTGGGCCCGAA
>CABFOV010004128.1:30006-56159 GCA_902141375.1 Timema poppense
AGATTAATGGAAGTGCACTTACACTTCCAAATTTTATCCACCAGAAATAGATGAGCCTGACATTTAGACGGCATCCCACTTGCACCGGAGTGAAAATTTGGAACTTCCCCAGGTCTAAGACAGTACTCTCACGATATACTAAACTGCAGGGGGGGTCAAATCCTGGTCCACCCTCTTTGGTCAGTTAGGGGGTCTCCAGCTCAACTGATTATAGGTTGACATAGGTTTGGTAACAAAATAATTACTTTTATTTTGAAACAATGAAAATTACTCTAAGAGGGTAAGGACAAGGAAGTGCACTTGCACCCACATTTGCGTGGAGAGAGAGAGACTAGGAAAGCACCTTACTGGAATTCGATCTCCAGGTAAAATATCATGACACGGAGCTAATATTGGGTTTCTAACCCCCTGTCGTGTGTACCTACCGTCATAAACATAATAGCTTTTATGCATCGCGGACCTGACGCTTTAGACAATGTTGTGGTGTGAATTTCCATTCTAGGGGAGTTCGGATATTTTCTATTTAGTATTCACTTATACCCTCGTAATATATAGGACAACCAGTGACGTAGTACGGTTCAAGGAGTTAACAAATAATGGCTGTCATGTGTCTGGCAAGTTTGAGCACTTTGAGCAGTGATTGTTTACCGCTCTCCTTTTCACTCAAATGTGGGTACATTAAATTCCTTTTATTGATTTAATTTATTTAAGGTAGGGGATAAAAAGGAGCTGTGATCTCATTGGGAAGACAACACAAATAGCTATAAACGATGGCTTCTTCACAACAGTCAAAGTATTGGAGTGGTGATCTCATTCTTTATAAAAGACTACACAAATAGGATATAAACCATGGCTTCTTTACAACAGTCAAAGTATTGAAGTGGTGATCTCATTCTTTATAAAAGACTACACAAATAGGATATAAACCATGGCTTCTTTACAACAGTCAAAGCATAGTAGTAGTGATCTCATACTTCATTAAGGAAGACAACACAAACAGTATATAAACAATGCGCGAGCCCAGACTAAACAGCTGTAACAACCCCCACCGATGGACAGGAAGGGGTGGGAGGTATGATCCTGAAGTCCCGTGGTCACTACTATGTGGGTTATTTTTGAAATTATCATTAAAGGAGGAAGGCGGGACTGCTCACATTTTATATGAGGCAATGGCATTACTAACATTCCTACAGTAAAATACTGTTTATGGACACACGTAGCTCAAGTTGGTCCACCACGTCTTCAATTCTATCTTTCAATCTTTTGTTCTTGATTTGTACTCATATGTGCTCGGGATAGGTTGATTGTGAGATGAAATGGAGGACCTACAGTTTAATGTGGAATCCGAACCACGGTGGAGGCCTGGCATTCCCCACATTCACAAAGATGTCTTGTCAGAGGTGAAGGAAGGGTTTGGTAAAAAAACATGTATAAGGAAGAACCTTCTTTGTTAGTTCTTATAAAGGCCTTTTTTATGCCTTTTTATTTCTCTTGCTAGCACGGCTTGATTGAGTTTTTTTTTTAGACATTTCCAAATATATAAGCATTCATAAATGTTGGTGGGGAATGAATGGTATCTTGTTTCTAAGTCAGAATTGATAAGTTAATAAAAACTTATTCACCTAGAAGAAATCGCTCATAAGTGCGTAAGTAAGAAAGGGCGTTCTCTAAAATTGGGTTGCTATATTTTTTCTTAGAGCTGCTGGATAATGTGATCTAAACTTACTAACGATCTATTACAGGTGGCAAAGTACTTTACATTTGCAGCACTAAAAATAAAATTATGGCACTAACCAACACTATTGAACCCCGAACGATGGGAGTTTTTAAAAAAACTGTTGGGTAGCTAGCTTATTTCTTAGGTCGGATGGATAACTTAATATAAACTTATCCCCTATAATACATTGTAACAGAAGTCCAGGGTTCATACAGTCCTTGAAAGACCTGGAATTTGACGTGTCTTTGTTAAAGGCCTGAAAAAGTCCTTAAATTGCTCTGGGCCTTGAAAATTCCTGGAATTTCCAGGTTTCAAGATTTATTTTTGCAATGGTTGTGAAAAATGGCTGTAAAGACTGTGATTTAAGAAGCACTGGGGCGGTAAATATCTAGTGCATCCTTTTTGGTCAAGCGTTAGCTGTTATTTCCTGTTTACTTTAAACCCATGCCAGAGAGACTGGTGCTTGCACCGGTTACCTACAGGTGCTCGGGGTGGCCCTGCCAACTAGTATGCCTCCGTTAGACTACTTTCGTTATAAGTAGTACACAGGTCTGGGTCACATCACGAGCTTGTCTCGAGGCGGCGGCCCAGCAATGGGTTGGACTCTGTGGGATAGTGTGTTTAATTGCCAATGAGTGGTGGCATTGGAAGCATGGTGGGGATCGGGTCCGGGGTTCTGGGCCTGTGGGCCCGAGCCTCGCAATTCGTGCGGTGAGCCATTTTAGAGCTCCGGTGCTAACCTGGACAGTTAGTAGTGCATGGGCTAGAACATGGGTTCCTCCACTCAAACGCACGATTAGTGGGAGATTACTTTCCCACATGCAATGGGTGTAATCCCATTCCCATACACATGAGAAAGAGTGAAAATTGTAAGGTCGCTTCTGTGAGCGGAATTAAATAACTCCGATTACTACCCTGGATAGGTGGGAGGCACAAGTCTCCGGTGTCGGTCCCACCAGTGAGTGACTGGGAAGAGGGGAGGAGTTAATTCTTGTTTTCCCGGGTATCCGGCCTGAACAAGAACATCCCACCCTTTGGGGTGAGGGAGTTAGAACTAAATTATCAGGTACCAACCTAGAAACTTCCCTTGGCCACGATGTCCAGGGGTGTGTGGGAGCTGTGATGGCTTGAATACCACAAGCACATATCTCATATATATTACTTTACTCTACACTGCTCTTCCCGCTTCTTTTGTTTTATTTGTTAGCGCGTCATCTGCTCAGAGATAGTTGCACCCATAGAATAAGGGGAAACAGAATTAACTTCATATGAATTCTTCATTTTCTTACAAGTTCCTTTAAAACTGTCATTTGTAATAATTCTTTTAACATATCTGATTACCTATCAACACTTTAAGTACCTACTTAATGTAACAGTTTTGCACTAAAATGCCCGCCGATAGCTATTAGTTCATCTCCTATCCACCTTAGTGCTTAAATTCATGTTATAGCCATACTACATTATATACTGAATCTAGAATGATTGCACTAACCAATAAACCAAGTTAAGTGAAGTAAGTGACAACAAAGTTATAGATTTATATAGATTACTATTTTTATAGTCCCATATATTTATTAAATTTAATTAAAAGTTTTGTTTTCCATCTAGTTAAAATCTGATAAGGTTTTTTATTGACGTGTTTATTTTTAGGCAGTACAAGAAATAACAGTTTTAGTTCTTAAAAAGTCCTTGAAAAGTCATGAAATTTATGTTTCATATGTCTGTAAGAACCCTGGGAACCTTAAATTTTTAACACTAAAGTTGAAAACTAAACACTATTCATAATTAGCAATACAGTAACACAAATGTTTTCAAAAATCATGTTAAACAAGTTGACGGGTACACTTTATGAAGATCGCCATGCGAACCCTTCTTTCCAAGACCAGCAATAAGAAGGAAACTAATCCTTCTGTTTAGGCTGTCACCATCTACTAATGACATGACTTCACTCAAAATTTCCAACCTGTGAAAGAAAGAAATTATAGGCTGTGGAGGGGGTGTTGAATGGGTGTTTAAAAGGAAAAGAAAGTTTGAGTCAATGCACAAAATCCTCCTCAAATTGATGCCAGAGTATTCAAGTTCCTGGACAAGGTGTTACATGCAAGTAAATGCGAGTAAATGTAGCAAAGCTGTGAACAACATGATATTTATTCTGAAATATTTAAAAAGCATGAACTCGTAAAGACAAAAAATTAACTTCAAGTAGTTACAAATTAATACACCATATATTAAAAATATATTTAAAATCTTTAAACAGTAAGATAAATAGCAAATAAATAATTACAAATGGTTATATAAATATATCATTTTTCTATGTAATAATAAATATTTAATATTCAATAGAGTATACAGGTGATCATAATGTATTTTTACATGATCATCTATAGCAAGTCACTAAGTCAAATACAAAAAAATCAGCTATTTACAATCAATAGTTTTGGAGATTTATTTGAATCAAGTTCCTTTAGTCAAAACTTCTATTAAGGCAAATTTAAAAAAAAAACCTTTTGCAACTAAAACACCATTAGAATTTGTTATTTGAAACCAAAAACTGGATTTATCCAAAAAGTTCCAACACTTAAACACCCTTTAGTAGGTAACAGAATGTTTTAAATGTTGTCCTTTATCTATTTCCAATAAATTGCAGACATGTCCAACCACAGATGATTTAAAGACCTTTAAATTTTTTTTATTATTGGAGATTGTTATGGCCCACCGAATTTTAAAGACATTTTAATCATAATTTTTCGGTTCACTATGGATTTTTCAATATACTTATTAATTTTACATTGTTACCTACTCTTGACAGTTTGTAGGCTATATGCATTTTCTTCAACTCCTCTCTTGGCCTTTACTACAAAGTTGTGCTAGACCCAATCAAATTGAGTTAAACATATGCTCAAACAATTTAAAATAATTTTATGTTTTATATCTAGATGCTGGTTAACTAGTTCCAAATGCTCCTCTGCTTCAGTTGACTCTCCCTGAATGTTGGGGTCGTACTCCGCTCCATTTGGCTGTAAAAGGAGGCTTTCTCGATTGTGTGAAACTACTCATCGAGGCAGGTGCTGACACTAATGTCAAAGATGAAAAGGGCATCACTCCTGTACTGCTGGCAGGTGCAGGTGTTCAGCCAAATGATGCAAATGCAATTGAAAGGTGAATATTCATACTTGTAAATGCCTACCTATAGTGTAGAATTTACTTAAATCAATTATGTTTTGGAGTTTCATATGATTACAAAGAATTTTGTTTCTCTACCCTATTTAATTACATCATATTAATGAATAGATCATGTTTTGACTAATAATACACATCCAAACGCCGTTAATATTATTATTATTATTATTATTAGCACCGCGTCTTACTACCCGTTCGGGTTATACGCACTTACGCTAATGTGTAATAGTAGGGTGATTGTGAGATGAAATGGAGGACCTACAGTTTAACGTGGAATCCGAACCACGGTGGAGGCCTGGCATTCCCCACATTCACAAGATGTCTTGTCAGAGGTGAAGGAAGGGTTTGGTAATCAGATAAATCTGTGCCTGGACCGAGAATTGAACCCCGGACCCCCAGCACAGAAGTCTGACACCTTACCCCTAGACCGCCAGGTCACCCGTTAATATTACATCCCGTAGTCAGGCACTGTATAGTCTGTAAGCTTGTGACATGGCATATACATCCTTACTCTTGTTTCCAGATGCAATGTTAACATAGCTGGGCTGAAGGGCATCTGCTCCTCTTTCTATAGAATTAAAAAAAAATTCCAAAACATTTGTTATTGATATATACTTTTAAGGTTGTCAAGTTGGAATAAGTTTGACTTGATAGTCCAGCAAAGTTAAAAAAAATAAATTATTTAAGTATTTACTATTGCAGCATTCATCTTACACTGAAATAATAAAAACATATTTTAATATAATAATTAAAGCAAAATTAAAAAATGGCACCTTAAAAATATAGGTCTAAGGGGGAAACAAACACATTACTAGTACAAAACCTTTAAAATAATATAAATGCGTAGTAAAAAAAAATGGTGCAGCAAAAGAAATAGATTTCTCAATAAAATAGGCCATAAAATTAAAGTCAAATAGACAAAACTTGTAAATTAAAAATGGATAGTATTCAAAAAAAGAGTATGTTACTGTTTCCAAGAAACAGCACATCTGCCACTGAACCATTAATATATTAACTAAATGAAACTGGGCTTGAGAAATGTTCACTACTAATATAATTATATTATTAACAAAGAACATCTTTCAAGATTGATTACAACCGTGCCTAACTACAATAGTCTTGATAATTTAAGTCTCGAAAGTTCAAGGTTTCATTAATTTCGATCTGGTCAACAGAAATAAAAATTCATAAAAAACATATTTAATTTTAGTAAGGAACACTATGTATACACAGACTTGATAAAAATAGAATCAACAAAAAAGGAGGATTAACGCAAACTAAGAAGTTAAATTGGGAAATGAGTTGAGAGATAATATTGAGTTTAACTTGTCAGAAAGAATGTATATTTTGGAATGATTGTGATAAAACACTTGTATAAAATTACATTATAATACTAGACACTTTAAAGTGTCTAGTATTATAATGTAATTTTACTAGCAACTACATACAATATGATGATTGCACAGTTGAACAGAATTTGTAAATAAAGCAAACACATTCAACACGAGTGGAAATGCGTAAACGTTAAAACACTTGTATAAAATTACATTATAATACTAGACACTTTAAAGTGTCTAGTATTATAATGTAATTTTATACAAGTGTTTTTATCACAATCATTCCAAAATATACATTCTTTCTGACAAGTTAAACTCAATATTATCTCTCAACTCATTTCCCAATTTAACTTCTTAGTTTGCGTTAATCCTCCTTTTTTGTTGATTCTATTTTTATCAAGTCTGTGTAGAAATAAAAATGTTTGGAATTTATGTAGTTAAGCGTTGTTACATATAACGAGAGGTCTGATGGCAATGGGTTCCCAAGAATTGATTCCTCTTCTCACGCCTTTAAGTGTTAGAAAATAGAACAGTAAGTTAAAACTTCAGTAACGTTTACGCATTTCCACTCGTGTTGAATGTGTTTGCTTTATTTACAAATTCTGTTCAACTGTGCAATCATCATATTGTATGTAGTTGCTAGTTTTTTTTATAAATTCTCCTTGTCTCTTTTGTTTATTGTGTAGTGACTCTTTCTACGTGTTCTTTAGCTCACAAATACCCTTCTATGTTAATTTTTTTAAATTCTATATAGCTTGAGTTTTCAGTGATTTAAGGTAGCTCGCTCATATACAATTAGAATTTTAGACTACTTTTTTCTCTCTATCTTTTCAGGTTATACACCTTCGAGACTTTACTGTATTGTTGTTTACATATCTTTGTCAGTAGGTTGATTTTACTTTAGACCTTAACAAAGTTAAGTTAGTAATTTAGATAAAGATGTGGCTACAAATAAATGTTCATGAATAGGCCTATCTTTGAAACCCCATTCCATTAAGTTTGTTTTGATAATATACGAGTATATTAATCCTTGAGAATATCTTATCAAACTTTGTCCTCCTCATTACAGAAAAGTAAGGAAAGTAAACTTCAAATATCAAATATATAATTGTTTTACTTATTTCTATTTGTAAAATATTAACCTAATATAACAACCTGAATGTTCAATATAAGTTTGTGTCCAACCTCGTGGATTTCATGCTTCCACTGACTTTTGTAATCTATTATACCACTACACTTATTTACTTTAAGGCAAAGGAAATTAATTCAACCTAAACTAATCTATGTTAAGTGATTTCAGTCCAACAATAACTAATTTTAACTATTAAATTAGGTTTATCTATGGTATGTTATGCAATATTTGATATGATATAATACTATATAAAGGTACGAAACCATTGTGAAGCTGCTGATAGAAGCAGGGGCTGATGTGAATGTACGAAATGTGGATTCTGGCACAACACCCCTCCATCATGCTGCCATATTGAGGTCGGTGGTAGCAACGCAGTACCTACTGGATGCAGGCGCCATTCTTTTGAGTGGTCAAGGTCATGTTACAGCACTTCATGATGCAGCCAGCTCGGATTGTTTGCCAGTAGTTGCTACTCTTCTAACGCATGGTGGACATACACTTGTCAACCAGTCAGATCAGGTCCAAACAATTAACTCACTTTTTACAATATGCTTCTATTAGTAAATGAGGTGGCAGCTCAAAAAACTTTGTATGTTTTATAATTTAATATTATAAGATTATTCTAAAATACTATATGGTCATCATGACAAAGTATTAGCTAATAAATCCATGCCTGATTCTGATATGGGAGAAAGGGGCTCTTCTGGGGTATTTCTGAACTAAAGATGGATTTTATAAAATGTTTTTCATTCCTTTCTCGGGGTGAATTCAGCTTTAGTTAGTAGTAATAATAATAATAATAATAATAATAATAATTAGTAGTAGTATTAGGGAAATCGTCGGCTACATGTACATGTACATGTGGTGCATAAGCCAACTACTGAGTCGCAGATGGCTGGGTTATCTGATAGCTCGCGATATTAGAAATCACACATTTGTAGCCGACGATTTCCCTAAGTCCATTATAGAATCTCTGCCTTAATATATGAGTGAAGAATGATCCTGGGCACAGGACGAATCCTGGATAGCTCAGTGGTTAGAGCAGTGGCGTACTAAGCCAAAGGTCCCGGGTTCGATTCCCATGTCATTTTTCAATTTTCAGAATATGATAACTGTACTAAGTTAAAATAAAATGTTTATAGAATTGTGAGTAGTACTGCAACTATTATGAGTAAGCCACCACTGATAGTTTCTTATTATATGATACAACAATACATAATAAAGTTGCTGGTTTGTTTCATCATCTAAAAACGGAATTGGGTTTAGAGAAAAGTAATCACACTTTTTGAAGAAACAAATAGTGCCAACTGTCATTATTAACAAGTGCGCTGTAGTACGTAACTAGGTTCTGGAGTGGCTAATAAGAACAGCTCTGTAAATGTTTCATTTTACCATCTGAACTGGTTCATAAGTCAAAACTTAAAAGTCAGGTTTATTCAAGAAAAAACATATTCTTTTAATGACACATTGGTTACAATAAAGAACTATCAGCCCCATCAATGGTTACATGATCTAACACGTCTTTAGGGTTTGACTGGATTTTCGGCGACAGGCAGATTGGAGCTCAAATCCTGGTTGGGTGTACTGAGGGTAGCTTTTGCTAAATGGTTTCCCACTCTCCATTCATGAAAATGAGTCACTCCATTCTATTTCAACAAATTTATACTTAATTGGTTGCCGCGCCATTTTATTTTTTATTTTTCGTACATGTTTAGAGAGTTTATAATCAATTTTTGTTTTAAAAAAATCCTCGCCTGTTGGGGGGTGGGAGGTCTCTAGATGACACTCAAAACATCTCGTTCTTTGCAACTGAAAGTATTTTCTCAAAATGATAGAACCTTTTTCCTAATTGAAACATTCAAAAACCACTGGTACTCAAAAGAAAATTATGATTGTTTTGGTTTTTATTTATTTGATTTTCTGATGTATTTTTGAAATTTTATTGAGGGTCAAAGTTGATCGATGAAATTTGCATTTTTTCAATATAGGTCAAATTTTCACCAGGAAAGGCATACAAAAAAGTCAACCCGCCCTCGGACTCCTCTAAGAACCATGGTACCAGTAGATATTACCTAAATTGGGAAACCTGGAGTGTTTCGGGCCCTTCCAATATTTTTTGGCTTATGAAAATGGGAAATTCTTGATTTTTCAATTTTTTTTAAGGAGCTATATTTCCAGTGGGGGACAGAGTGTAAGTCTGAATTTAATACTACAAAAATTTCTATTTGGTAAGAACATCATACCAAAATTTGATAAATTTGTTTTGCATGATAAGGAAATCTTTTGAGCTTAGAATTGAGAAAATTCATGTTTTTCTTTTCATTTTGATAGACAATTTAAAATACCTTAGACCTCATCTAATACTGTAGACTAGTAGTCAACTGTAAGAAAAATGTAGCTATACTGATAAAAATCTATTGTAAAAGTAAAGAATAGTTTAGAAGTATGGGAGAGGAGAGTAAGAGATAAAACATTTTTTTAAGATGTCTTTTAGAACTAATAAAACTAGTTGAAAGTGCTGAAGACCAAAAGAAATGTGATTAAATACACTACAAAATATAACTGATAAATCTTCTGAGTTATTTGAATAGAAGTCCTGTCTTAAATTGCATGACCTTGTATGTCACTGCAAGCACATTCATGCTCAGACTTGCTGACACAAGAAAGTGTGAACTGTGCATTCCCTGTCAGTAGGCTTACCAACCCTCCTGGATTGGGCAGGAGTCTTCTGGAATTATGACTATTCTCCTGTCTCCCGGGAATCCCTATCTGGGAGTTAGATATCTCCTGGATTTCACAAGAAACAACAAAAACGTCACTTTACAATGTTAAATGTTCAATTTACTGTACCTAACTTATTTAAATCAAGAGTTTCTATAAACTCAAATTAATATACTACCTACTTACTATCGAACAAATATCAACATTTTCAATATGTAACTTTTACAAATGCCACTGGCAACTGGCAACACTTCGCGACCTTGATACACTCCACCTACGCGGCCACGCTACAGGTATCTGACAGCTCCTTACTTCAGTTACCTTTTGGTTACTTATTTGTGTTTGTCAAGTTGATTACTTTGCACCAGTTCTTTTTAGTTTCATTTTATTTTGAAGAATTATTTCATGCGCTAAGTAAATATATAAGTTTGAGTGGACATTAATTATTACTAAACATTGAGATTTGTAAAAATGTGAAGTGAAAAGAAATGTCACACATCATTTAATAACGAGGCGTATAAACAAAACGGTAGTAAGACATGGTGCTAAATAAATAAATAACTACTGGTTTAAAAAAATTAAATGGTTGCAGAAGAAAGGTGAGTTTGAAGGCGAGTGTAAATTGTGCATGCAGACTTTACCAGTCAAATTTGAAGGAATCAGAGCAATAAATATTCACGTGTCTTCAACAAAACTTAAGTCTTTTGCACAAGATAGTATACAGTCACCGTTGTCACAGCTCTTTTTTTTAAAACCTATCATCAAAGAAGATGACTTAATTACTGTCACAGAGGTAACCACAACTCATAATACTGTTAAACACCATTTAATTTACAACAGCCAAGATTGCTCTAGTAAATTGGCTAGTGTTATATTTAATCACTCTAATTTCGCGAAAAAAATCTAATGTGGAAGAAATAAGGCTAGTAGTATTGTAGAAAATATTCTAGCCCCAAGTGCGCAAGAGAAACTTATCTTTGACTTAAAACGATCTCGATATTTTTCAGTAACAATCTTCCAGAATTGCATGATGTATAGTTGTCAAAGCCTTCCTGTCAATATGTTCCAGACTTTGTTATAGTGTATGTGTGATTAAGTGAAGTTAAAGATGAAGTGATCAGTGGGTGTTAGAGTGAGTGAGGCTTGTCCTAAGACTTTTTGTGTGTCAGTGTTAGTATGTATAAAGACTTTTAGTAGTGATAGATAAAAACTATCTTGAACTTAAGATTGGATAACTTTGAAACTATTTGTCAGTATAATGAGATGAAGTATCTAGTGAAATACACTCACCTGTTTGGAAAGAACTATTCAGATCCTTTCAAAAGACATACAAAATATCTTTAGATGTCACTCAGAGCCTTCCAAACTTAGGTTTAAATCCTGGTAAAAGTTTGTCTATTTATTGTTTAAAAAAATCTACATTTGTGATAAAGAAATAGACGAGACATTCTCTCCAGTGCATGCACAGTAGTAGATAACATAAATGTTGCATGTGAGGCTATAGGTGTTTCACCTATTAAAATTCAGTAGATCGCTGAAAAAAAACCCAAAGCCATAGAAATAAAAAGTTGCAAAAGTCACTTGCATTGAAAAAAAAAATTTAAGTTTTGATGTTACAAGTTAGAATGATTCCTTTGTAAATGAAGAAAAAGATCTGAAAGATGACGAGTACACGATTATCTTAAATAAACTGAAATAGATTTTAAAGAAACAATTGTCAGAGAGAAAGTAAAAATATTAAGTCAAGTTCCTGAGTCATTGTCTGTAGCAAAACCATGTCACGAATTTGGCGCCAGTCGGTAATTAGTGAGAAACACAAATATGTTAGTTGAGCAGTATGGTACTCTTAATAATGTAATTCCGATGAAATCCAGAAAACTTACAAAGGAAGTGGTTGACGAGGTTATAGCTTTTTATTAAGGTGATGAAAACAATAGGATGAAAAAGACTTTATTTCCTGCAAAAATAGGGATGGGGGAAAAAGGAATAAAAACAAAAAATAATAATATCATTATGCAACCTTAAATAACTGTAGCTGAGCTTCTGGGTTGAAAATCCAGATATGAAAGTAAGGGTTTCAAAGTTTACTGAACTGTGACCAAAATAGCATTTTTTAGCCGGAAAAAGTGAAATCCAATATGTGTGTGTGTGTGTGTGTGTGTGTGTGCTGAATGCCATAACATCACATTTATGCTAGATGGTGCTTAGCTAAATATTGTTTACAAAAGCCTACTGGAGTCAACGGTGTGTGACCTACACAAAATAAACATATATACCGGTATCGTACATGTCATTTGTATATTTGAGTTAAGAATTTAGATCAATGAATGTAATTATTACACCTAAATATTCTCACAAGGATGCATCAGACGCTTTTATCCTTTTCCACCTCATCATTTCTTTGTGTTATGTGGCACTTTACGTGAGACGTTGTGCATTTGTTTGGTGTTTATATAACTCTCTTCTTTTCGCTTGTACACTATCATTATCTCTGTCTACTCGCTTTGGATTTTAATTCAATGTTTTGTAACTCCGCCACCCCTTTATTTATATCACAAATAAAAGTCAGGTTAGTCACAAGAGAGTTTATTTATTTTCAACAATAACAATACTCCAAGAGAAAAGAGTGGGGCAAGCCCAGAGCTAGTCGCTGGCAAAACAAGGCCATGGTAAACAATATACAAACAAATAATGGGGCACGACCCCTAGTAATAAGATGGCCACCGAAGGGACCCACAGCATTAACAAACATTTAAATTGACCTTCATACAAGTCCATAATGTATGATGATAATAGTAGAGTATAGGAACAATAACCCGCATACTAACAATAAACACTAGACCTAGACTGTTCGCCATCGGCGACTCCCCAATCATTTATGAATAAGAAGGAGTTCCCAAAGAGGGCTACCATCACACCCATTCTAAAGTCCAACAAGTTGAACCAAGATCCATTACACAGATGGATCATTTAAAATAGAATAACCTAGCTATAAACTATACTAACACGTTATGAGCCCGGGTTCGCGACTCCAGGTTTAACCAACAAAATTCAGATCTATGGACATTCAATCCCTCAATAATGACAGTAACAAGACCGTCCCACACGATTTTACCCAAATACCCAAAAGGTACAATATAACTGAACATCCCGCACACCAAACGTGGCGGTGTTAACAGTCCCTAAACAGTCCCTAAACGATCCGTGAAGCGGATGAGATACGTTTGCTAGAATAGTAATATCTCTAAGTCCAAACTGCACTGTCACGACCTCTACAAAATCGCAGTTCCAATATATAATAAATTAAGCTAAATCATAAGTAAATATCACCCAAAACGTAATTTAGAATTCGTCGATAACCAAACAGAATTTTGATACAAGTAAACTAAATCTAAATTGACACTAAGTGTCTCACCTAGAGAATGCGGAGAAATGTGTGTCATGGCTATAGAGTCCTGCCATTATATACACCAAGGTAGAGTCACGTGTTCTCACAGCGCGGGAAGCAAGGCAGGAAAAAGGGGAAAGGGGAGTGCACTGTTCCGGAACACTCTCACATGTACTGGACGAGATTTCAAATCTCGCGCTACTCGACCGGCCGTTAACTTCACAGCACTGTCGCTGGCGCGTATGGGCCCGCGCATGTCGATCATCTCTTATTCACTCTCGGGGTGGGGCAGCTTAGAGGCGTAACTTTGGTGACGGTTACTCGTCTCAGTTGAAAACAAACTGGGTGGTGAGGCGATGTGTTTGTGTGGAGCTTCGTAGAGCAGCCAAATGGAGACAGAGTTGGTGAGTCAATGCAATCATTTTCCTTCCATGTTGTGACTCGGTCACAGTTTGGTTTAATTCAGCTAGTCTCAGCTCTCGACGCATCACTTCTAAGCTGTTTCCAACCTCTCTTCTCACTGAGCTTAGAGAGTTGTCATCATTATGGCTCTTTTTTCGTTATTGTACATTTGTTCTGGAAAGAGTTAAGAGTGAATGTTGTTAACAGATCTTCTTTCGTTCTTTACTATGAAAAGAATCAACTCTTGATGTGTAATATTGTTACAAGATTGCAGTACTGCCTACAATACTAAATTAAATATTTTTATTGACATAAAAAAATATAATTTTGTGATTTAGAGACTTAACAATAAGCACTAAGGTTAGGTATCATAAATAATGTGGGCAAATAATAAAATTAAAGATTCAAACAGAATAAGCTTTGGATAAGCTTCACAAAAATCCTAATTCGTTCACAAGTTAAAAGGGAAGGGACATATTTGCATGCTTGGAACAAGAGTTGTGAGAACTAAAATTAGCACTCGCTGGTTCGCTTGCCAAGGTAGGCGAAGGGGTGAGGTGATTACGAGCGAGCCAACCATAGGGTGAACAATATGACTCATATGAACGACTCTTTTGAATGAGTGAGCTTATGTGAGCTAGATCGCATCAATGAGCTGGTTTTACCAATCCCTAAATGAATGCTTAGTTACAGGGTATTTTTCTGAGAACTTCTTATTTGTGATTCAAGATGAGATCCAATGTTTTCATTGGGGTAGTGACCAAATAACGTTACATTCTTTTGTAATGTATTACAAAGAACCAGTAAATCAATCTCTGATGTCAAAAAGTGTTTGTGTTATTAGTGACCACATGCAAAATAACATCATAACAATATATTCTTTTCAAAAAGCTCAGTTAACATATATCAAAGGCATGGCACTTTTTACACACAAAAACATACTTATCTTTTGGAGCTGCTGGTTAGTACAAAAATAGAAAAAACTTCAACTTGTGTTATCATAAGAAAGACTTTGATCTTCATGAAGAGTGGATATTTTAGGACATCTCATGGTAAAGAGCCATGCAATGGAATTGGTGGGACAGTCAAATGGCTAGTGTCTAAGGTAGGCTTGTAAAGAGTGGTGGGAAATCCTATACTGACACCTTGTGTGATGTTTATTTTTTGCACAAAAAACATTGAGGTATTTCTTTCATTTATTTTAGTCAAAGTGATATTGAGTCAAATGCTGGACTTTTGGAAGAGCGATTTGCTAATGCCGAGATGATACTTAGCCCTAAACAGAAGCATTGATTTATACCTGTAAAATGCAACCGAATAAAGTGCTTCCTCACCTCAGGCTCAGAGGACTTTGAGGTAATAATTATCATTAATCTTTCAATAGACCTTGTTCTTGAACTCGAAGAAAGGGAATACAGTGCATGTATTTACGTTTCTCTTTGGTGGCTGGCAGAAGTGATTAAAGTGTATCCGTCAGAAAAATACTCCACTTCCTTTATTCAGCATGAACATTAACATAATTTCAAAGATTAAAAAAAATACAGTTTGGGTGTGGTATGAAAATATTTTGCGTGTTCTTACTCCTGTTGAGTTGTCAACAGCTACTGGAAGAACGCGGAGCAGTGAACTTGGGTTGAGCAATGAAGTTACTCCACTGTTAAAACATAAGATTAAGAAAGCAACTTTAAGAAATAATTAATGGCAACCCAAAGAGAAAAAAAACCCAACACATTACCTGTGATACATGTTCCTTTTAAGTGGCTCGTTTTTCCAAATTATATGAAATTCGCAATTAAACGAAAGTCTAGGCTAGTTATTTTTCTATTTAGTAACTGAGCTCAAAAATAGTCATGTAAGTAACTATATAGTTTTTGTTTCTTATGATATCTTTTATTGTAATTTTTAGGCAGGTATCTACATTTTTGAAAATGCCAACATATGACACCCCTAAACCCCAACCACTTTACCATTTTTCTACAATTGACACCTAGTCTAAAGTATTCGATTATATCTATGGTAAATTGCCCATCAAAATAAATGGAAAACAAGCATTTGGCTCAACTTTAAACTAAAAAATGTTCCTTATTCTGCAAAACAAAGTGATCAAATTTTGGTACTAGGTTCTTTGTGGTATAAAATTCAGATTTTCGCTCTGTTCCACACTAAACACAGAAAAATCAAAGATTTCCCATTTTTATCAGCCAAAAATATTGAAAGGGTTCAAAACACTCCTGTTTTATCACCTTAGGTAATATCTTCTGGTAACATGGTTCTTGTAAAAAAAAATAATTGTTTCACTGTTTGTGCCCTTCCCTATGACAATTTGGCTCAGAAATTGAAAAAAATGCAAATTTCATCAATCACTTTGGGCTCTTGATAAAATTTCAAAAATACACAATAAAATAAAATATAAATAAATATAACAATCAGAATTTTCTTCTGAGTACTGTGGTTTTTGAATTTTATCAATTAGGAAAAAAGTTCTAGCACTTTACGTAAATGTTTGTCGCAAAAATTTAGATGTATCGAGTGCCAGCTATAGACCTCCCCCTCCCAAACAGTGAGAATTTTTTAAAAACAAAAGTTGATTTTGAACTTTTTAAACCTGTATAAAACAGCTGTGCAAAAAAATATATATATAACTGTGTGGCAACCACCCCTTTTTGAAATGGTATGGAATGACCCAAATGTGTTTACATTTTCTTTAAATGTCGACCTTCCTCAGCCCTATTTATCTTTTCATAAGTTAATACTTTTAGCCCAAACAGATACTAAAATGCGGTGAGAGGGAAAAATAAAAGAACTGTACAAAGATGTTTCAGTATTAGGGAGTGTTTCTAGTTATATATAATAGTACTTATATAAACACATATATCATTTATAAAAAATCATAATTTCAACTAATCCAATAGATTCAATAGTGATTAATAATAATTGTATATTTTTGTATTGATCAACTTCAGGTAGGGAGAACACCGCTTCATAGAGCAGCTTATTGTGGTGCCCGAGAGTGTCTCTTACTCCTAATTGAGTACGGAGGAGATTTGTCTGCTCGGACTAGCACCAATGTTTCTGTCATGGACGCCATATTTTCTCATATTCCTCGTCCTATCAACTTTATTACAACCATTTTGGATGAAAGTATACTTCCTAACTCGGCTTCTATCAATGACCGTGCATTCAAGGTAAGATATTTTTCTTCGTGCAATTAAAGATAAGCCAACAGATGTGTAAAAAGTATTTATACTGTAAGAGCATAATTATTTTAAGGCTTATTCTGGCAGGAGGTTAACTCACGCTTATACATTTCCTTGGAAGTTAAGAGTATTGGGCTGCCTTCCTGTTGAGAACAGCATATAGCTTATATAGCTTCATCCTGTTGACGAGCGAGCACGGTGCGACCGATGGACCTTCCTGGCTGGTAGAATATCGAGATCAGCAAGTTTGTGTGTGAGAAGAACACACGTTGTTGAATGTTGGAAGCCATGCTGGATGCCTGTGTGGTAGAGTTGCCGTTAGAGAGATGACAAGATAACATGTGATCTGGCAGTTCACCCCTGCCGGAGGGTCGATCCTGGGTCTCTGGGTAGTTGTTGCGAGTCCCGTTGTCACGCGTGCTCCCTTGTCACGGGGATTACCTCATACTTATGTAGTAGTTAGCCTCTATCTGGAGTAATAAACATATCTTCTTGGACTAACTTGCTAGCCTCATTCCCCACGAACCATTCATCCCAACCCCTACCGCTTGGGGTCCATTCTAACCATGTAGCCCTCTAGGGTGCTCCGGTAGTGTCGTAGTTAGGGTTGGCTACAGGGCACCCCAAATAAATAGGAATGTTATAATACTTTACTAAAATCTATCTGACATGAATATCTTTTACTTAACATTTTTTTTTCAAATATTTAACTCATATGGGTACTTACACCCATTATATGGAAATACACACACTTTATGTATTGTAATTTAATATTTTTAAGCCCGCATTCTTAAAGTTTGATTAAAAGTACCTGCTAGTTTGTTTGGAAATGAGCTATAGAGCAGAGCGTCCCACTCTAAGCTGCATTACAGGCGCTAATATACACTTAAAATCTTTTAGTAACCAATTATTTTCCCCATTAATGATGCCATTTTTCAACCCAGTTCCTTTTACATCCAATTCTTTTCCCCATTAATGATGCCGTTTTTCAACCCAGTTCCTTTTACATTTTGTAGCGTGTTAGCTTTAAAATAATTTTAAATGAAGTAATCACCCTATATTATATAACATTCACTGATGCATCTTGTGAGAAAAAAAATATTATGTTTTTAAATATGAATATATATATATCCTAGTTTCACAAGGTTCAAAATATATCATATCATAAGACTTGTTTTAAATGTATGGGAAAGCCAATACTTTTATGGTGGCTATAGTACTAGGCATGAACACCTGAGAATTCTCAAACGTATATATTTTACACAAGATTAATTTATTTTTTAGTATGGCTTGAAATATTTAAAATATAACATAAAAAGATGTCATGTTAAAACACTTTTATTCTTTTGATTTTACATGATTATGATATGTTAAGAAATTGATAAAAATTCTTCAAATATATTTTTGAAAAAACTATGGGCCAACACCTCATTTATGTGTGGGAGAGTTTTGAAATTATAGAGCATGTAGCTTGACTTGAAATCCAAGCTCTAAAATATAGAGGGATACAATACATAACAATAAACAAAAACCTACAGTTAAAGAAAAAAAATTAAATAAAAAATAAGTAAGAGCGCGTAGAGTGAATATCCTAAAATTGTGAGTTATAAAGTGCTGGACATTCAACATGTCCCCAGCGCACGCATCTCACTCTTTTGAGTAGCGAGAAACTACGGTCCACCTCCACAGGTTGCATAACATAATAATATAAAGAAAGGTCGAAGGCTAACTAAAAGTTTTTTGGACATGGAGCCTTTTTAGACATAGGGATAATATGGTGTAACTGTGCCATAGAATAACTTCAAGTCTTAAAATCTTTTAGATTTCATTTTATGCCAAATTTTATTAAATAACAAGCATATAATTGAAGAGCATTCGACAGTTGTTTGTATATATCATTGTCGTAAGTGACAAAAGCATTATCAACATAAATAAATACTATCCAATGAAAACATTGTTCCATAAATATTTACTCCTTTCCTTCTAATCATTACATTATTTATAATTATGTACCTTAACTATATTACTAAAAAAATAAATGTTAATGCATAACATTAGTGGACTTGAATATGATCATACATAATACAGTAGATGATCTCTCCTAACTAACATATTTATGTACCTGCTGCAAAAAGGCAACATAAAGTTTTAGTTCCATCAAATGCACCTAGTGTCACTACCATTTAATATGTTCGCTAAAAAACCTAATTGCAGAACTCAACATAACCTTCGCATATGTCATAAACTAGGATAATAGTACAATTATGAATATCGAGGATATTCCCTAACCTTATACCTTTTTAAGCTTTCGTTACCCTTTTTTCTTTTTAACACAAAAGAGATTAACAACGCTATCATAAAAGTTACAATCGAGAACCAGTTAAAAAAAATATAAAGTTAAGTTGATATATACAATACTCCAGTGCAATATTCCCTTCTACTGACCCTGAAAGTCTCAGCATCATATTTCTACCCTTCCCCACCTTAATGTCGCTAAACCCAAAATGCAACACCATTTGCAATCGAAACCTAAAAAAGTTAATTTTGAAATGTATAACTTTAAAGCATTATAGATAAACATTGAAAAAGTTCTGATATAACAACATTCTCCTATTTTCATATTTATTATACTCATTTAACCAAACTACTACAAAAACAATTAAGGTTATTTAGTTAAGTATAAAGTTTGCGCATAACGCCTAATATCAATAACACAGAAAATTTCTGACATAACAATACTCTCATTTTAAAGTAAATCAAAGATGAAGTATTGTGCAAGTAAATTATATTTAAATTTGATAGATAAAGACCAAAAAAGAATTTTGAAAAGTTCCAATAGTTTACATTTAAGCCGAAAATGAATTTATCCTTACATTATCTTAATATGTCTGTTACGCCGACGCTTAATCCTACATGGTCCCAGCCACGTCCAATAGTGACGTGCTCTTCGATGGATGGTCTTTTATATGGCGCACACTCGTTGAACAGGAGAGGCACAGGGGAAGGGAGCGCACGTGCAGCAGAAGAACATTCTAATTTATTCTGGCAAAATCTGGGAGTTACTCTCTTCTTCTCATCTTTCCTTTTCTTTGAAGTTGGGCGGATTGGGCAGAGTGGTGGTGGTGGTCTCTAGCGGCGAGATGCGGCACTAGGCTCCTTGTTGACAGTTGCTCGCGTGTGTTTTATGTGGTCGGAGGTTTGTTGTTCGAGGTGCTTAGCCAGGTTGGTGATATCGGGTAAGTGATGTTTATGCTTGACTGGCCCCATTCTGTTTACTTGGAGAAATAATTGCTACAGACTTCAACTTTGCTCAATCTCAAATAGAACAGTATTGGTGTATTAGTTTCTAGTGTTGAAAATTGTATATGGAAGTCAGCTCATACTGTCCAAATAAAAATTGATAATATAGATTACACGCAAAATGTTTAATCTTAGGCTCACGTCCATCTGGAAAAAAATACACTTCTTTGTCTGTATGGTTCAATAGGCTAGATTATTTTGGACTTGAGTAAAGCATGTTAAATAGGTGAATATATATTTTATGTGCAAACAAATTAGGAAGGACAAGATTACATATATTGCATTTGTAAATATCAAAAAAGCATTTGATAATGTGGAATGAAATAAAATGTTTGAAATCTTGAGAAAACTTGAGATCAAGTACGACTGAATATTAATATAAACTCAAAAATCAGACAGTAATAGTTGGAGTTAGCAAGCATGAATATTGAAGAAGAAACTAAAATAAAAAAAGCTGCTTAACAAGGATTCAACTCATCTCTGATTATAATTAACGCTCTTGCGGAAGCGCTAGCAGAGGTAAAAGAAGAAATCTTGTCTGGAATTAGAATACGAGAACTTATCAACACACTTCGTTTTCTAATAACATTGTTGTTTGTACTGAAAGTGAAGAGGATCTTTAATAGCTACTGAAAATAATGAATGAAATACTGAAAATTCGATACACTATGAGGATCAACAAAAATAAAACATAAGTCATGATGGGCAGTAAAGGAGAATCCAATCAAATGAATATATAACTAGGAAAAGTAAAGTTACATCAAGTAACAGAATTCTACTACCAATGAAGTAAAATAACCGAAGATAACAGAAGCAAGAAAGATATAATCAGAATAGTGAAAGCAAAAAAAGCTTTTCATAACAAGAAATCATTACTAACCTTGATTAGCATAAATTTAGAAATCAGGAAAAGGTTCCTTAAGGCATATGTTAGGAGTGTTGCACTTTATAATTATAAACCATGTAACATTGATGCAACTGAAAGAAAATGATTAGAAAAATTTGAAATATGGTGCTACAAAAGAAAATTGAAAATATCATGGATGGAGATGGTATCAAATACAGAACTGCTAACAAAAGCAAATAAAGAAAGGAAACTTTGGAAAGGTATACATCAAAGATGAGTTAAAATGATAGTTTGATAATGATAATTATAGTAAGAGATGTGAAAAAGACACATTCAAGAGGGAGACCAATACTGAAATACATGAATCAGATAGTGAACAATGTTGGCAGAAGGAGGTACATACAGTGGTGGATTTAAAAATTTTGCGTCCCTAGGCACAATTATAATATGCGTTGTCCCCCACCCTCACCCCAATTTTTTCTTTTTTTTTCTCAAGGGCTTTAGGAAGTTTCGGTGGAGATAGGTGTTGGGGGAGGAGGGACGGAAGTTAGTATTCAAGAAAAAATTTCTACGAAAGATAATCTGGCATGCACAGTACACGCCCTACATTAGCTTGAGTTAACATTATGAAGAAGGGGAGACTAACCTCAGTTACAAAGCTATTGCAAAGTACAATTATTTAAAAATAAATATTGTCGTTCTGACCTAAACTTGAACTATTTCGATAATGTTAGTCAATAATTTTTAAACGTAATTATTAAAAACAAAATATAATAATACAAATAATGTTATCTGAAATGTGCCGACCCCTAAGGCCGCCACCTTTAGGCCCGTGCCTAGTAGGCCTATAGTGTAGATCCGCTTCTGGGTACATAGATTAAAAAAATTGGCCTAGGAAATACAAAATTGAAGAACTGCAGCAAACCAATCACAAGATTGATGACTTGATGATGTGCAACAAAAGATTTTATGCCATAATATATTTCCAGATGAAGAAAGCAGATATCTGCAGCAATGGTTGATCGGCCTTAGGCATTATAATTGCATTGCACTTCGTCATAGTTGTTAATCAGGTCAGGGTTTAAATCTTTGGCAAATTAACTATCTTGAGTCTGCCACTTTAGCACAGTCAGCAATGCATGTGCCAACTGAACTAGAGGTCTCCGGCTCCATTCCCAGAATGATCAAAGATTTATAATTTGTAAATTGTCAGTCAAGGGATTGAGTATTGTGTTTGTTTTAAGCTAGTTCTTAAGTTGTGTGTTGAGTGCTGTGTTGTGAAAGTATATGTTAAATACTTACAATAAAATAAATATTTATATGTGGTTGATTTTATCAAGTAGTTTTTTCCTAGCTTCAGAAAAATACTACTCTTAGTAGCCTTCTTCATCCTTACTCAATTACATTATTGATTTAAATTATTTTAAGTTGATGATAACCTAAACACAATGCAGTGGGTGCAGTCCTGAACATGTTAATATAAATAGAGCACTACTTGGCCAAGCATGATTGAATCTCCACAGTGAAAACAGTCAGGAATGTGAACTAATGATCTCTCCGAAATGCAAAGCACAGCTATTTGAAAGTTACCTAAGAAGCCTAACACTTGTTAGTTGTTAGTTTTGTGTGTAAGTAATTATTTTAGTGTGGGTCTACAATGTGTTTAGCTGATTAGTCAGTGTTGTAATGTAAATTTGATCAAAATAATTACTGACCAATAAATAAGGAAAATATTTAATATAACCATTATATTCAGCTTTTTTCGTCTTTATTTATTGTTATTTATATTTTATTTTATGAGTGTTATTAATATAATTAATAGTTCATAGAGCTAATTAGTTAAACTATTTACTATAGACAATGAAACACGGAAAAGACATGGTAAATTGAGAAGCAAAGAACATTAAATAGTAATGAACATTTAACATGTAGGGCTATTAATGACTTATTCTATTAAAATCATCTAATAGGGTATAGATGAGTTAACTAATTGTGTAAGCACGTGCATTCACATGGATATAGGGAAAAACTGTTTACGATCTACTTATTGCTGGTGACCTTATGTAGTACCTATTCAAAGAGGATTTAATATAATGATCATAATACACCATTGTCGACACAAACCAATCTTCAAATATATTTGCTTAAAATAAAGGTACTTTGTATAACTTTTAAGTTTAGAATTTAACTTTTTTTTTACATGTCTCAATGGGTAAGATCTGGCAACAGCACATTCGATAATACTTGAACTTCAATATAAGAGTGGGGCATTTTATAGACACATAGCTAGGCCCCATAATACAATTGCACTGCCCACCTACTCTATTCCTTCATTGATATATAAAGGGGGTGGGTGTTTAAATATTAAACCTAATAGAGAGGACGGCGCACAAACAAACATGTAAACTAGTAATGAGAACAATATAATTTAATTAAACAACATACAAAAAGCGTGATTAGGACACAATCTTGATGAGCATAATCTATAGGTATTTGATAGATATTAGGCAGCCAGCTAGGCAGTCAACTAGGGACGTGAAGCGCCTAATAGATGTACAAAAACATGCCTGAAAGTCAGACACCATCCAACAACATTACATATTGACAAAATACATTTATTAGACTAAAGTATTGGGCGAGTTGTAGTTCGGTTATATAGAGCACCTGTGATAAAGAACTAAGTAAAGCCCTCTCATAGTGGGCAAGGTGGGATTAATGTTGAAATGACAAATACCACAGGCTGTGACTAAATGGCAGTCTAGCCCCACAAGTTGAGCCCCCAACTGGAGTTTGACGAGACACTACCATCCAAGTGAATAAATAGTAACACGAGCCGTGCCTGAGAGGTAGACGCGGCCCACAAGCACAACACCCCCAAAGGGGAGTACAAAACACAACACTAGTGACTCAAGACCGCGAGCCAAGCCAGACGGAACAGAGGTGGCCCACAGTTTGAACTCCTAAACCGGAGTTGGATATAGACATATGTACCTAACTAGGTATCATTTCCAGGTCCTTGGATAAATCGAACCATCCCTATCCCAGCCAGCTACCTCCGGGATAGAAAAATGCTCACACTGGGTGAGACGCGGGAAACATTCCCTTTATGCTGCTGGTCCAAGGACTCGGCAGAAGAAACGCGTGAAGCGTGACAACTAGTATATCTAATTAAAATAAAACTCTAAACCCTAAGCATAGCTAACTTAACTAACATCCCTTAAATAACTAATCATAGTGCTAATCACTACGCCTTGCCAAGATATAGAGTACTCCTTGTTGTCTCATGATTATTTAGAGGCCCTAGTTACTTCCTCCTATCCAATGGATCCGACATAGCAACCAACGTGATCATCTTCGAGTACTTTCTTCTCTCGGTGCAAGACGTCTGTAGTACGGGTTATTGGTGATAGTTGTAGCCGAAGTCTTTGTAGTGTTGTAATCACCAATATGTTCATTGTTATGCCCATTGCAAGCCTGCTGCAGCGTATATAGTAAGATTCGCAAGGCCTTGTGGGTCGGCCACAAGTGAAGAGTGGGGGATGCTTCGGTTGAGCTCTAGAAGGTAAATCGCCGAGCGTACAATCCGCGAGCCGTTTTCAGTTAACTCAGAACTATGGTGAGTGCGGTGCAACATTATCTCAAGGCGCGGTCCGTCCCCATTCAAGCGGCGCCTCTTCTGATGGGGCAGGTGTTTGAGTCTGGGCAGTTGGTATGTGAAAAGAATAAACATGTGTTACGATTATTGTATGTAGAAATAGTATGCTAGAATCAAGTTCCTAATGACTTGCTTGGAGTAATTATTATTCATATTCCGAGGTTTAATGGGGCTAAGCCAGTTTACCCAGTTACACAATTTTTTGATCACAGTATTCATATTTTTAGTCATATAATACGTGGGATAGGAACAATTCTTAATTAGAAAGTTGTTTTTATTGTTACCAGATAAGTTCAAAAATTCTTAAGATGTAGAGAAAAACCTCATCAATACGTTCATACATAAAATAATAATATAAAAACTTAGGGATTGTTATGTATGTGTGTGCTAACTGAGGTTACATTATAACCGCGAATATCCTAGGTACAGTTTACACCAGCTACCTCGTCACACTGACGCTATACTCGTTTGTCTGTCATGGCGGTCACACACTTCACTTCGTCGTTCAAGACTACCAAACACACAATAGAGTTGTATGCTCTCATACTTTTGTTCAGCTCCTTCTTGATGTTGATACAGTTATTGAACCAGCATCTGATATACCTGAATTTCTACATCTTTCTCAGCTTCATATCTTCTGTCTTTACAATTCCCTTATCCATTATCCTCCCTGACAGGGTCATTACCTCCATTTTCTCTTCATTGATGTGTTACCCAACCTTTGTGGCATTTATTTCTGGCTTCAAGGTCATCTATACCATCTCCTTACCCTTCTTGGCCAGCCATTAGCAAATGCAAATCGGCAAACGCCTACCATCTGTTCTTTCAATTAGTCATAACACAATTTCAGTCCATTTTCTTCTCCATTTACTGCATGACCTTTTCCAAAACAAAGTTGAACATTACTGGTGATAATTCATCTCCTTGCCTTACCCCTCTTTATATCTTCAACTCATCTGACAACATTCCTTTTTTACTTTCGCAACCCCTAATCATCTTCATTTTCAGGGGTTTCTCCATCTCTTGAAGCACCATTTACATGATCTCGTCTGTGGCTGCTATCATGCAATTGAGAGAAGTCTACAAAAATCATCTCAATGTCCTTGTCACACACCCAGCACTTTTTCCATAGCAGTCTCAACAAAAAACCTAGTAATAAAAGTAAATATATTTAAAAAATTAACAAAAGTAAATATATTAAGTGGTTTTAATTTGATTGAGAGGGAGAATTATTTAATTAATTAATGTGTGCGTAAGTAGATATGAGATCCTACCTG
>CABFOV010004129.1:0-14823 GCA_902141375.1 Timema poppense
CTGTATCCCCATTGACGGCTCATCTGGTACTTGAACCCCTTTGACACATGAATCTCGGGCGAGTGCACTTGGAATTGTTTCCAACATCCGGGTGACAATATTCCTTTATGTTGCAGTCATTTCAGGACGGAAACTGTGCTACAAGGGAAAAAATTAATACAAGCCAGTAACTTTGCACAGTTGTAGTACAATCCCTCTTAATGAACATACTAAAAGTCCCCTAATATTAACCTTGTGCTACGGTCGCCATCTTGAAAAATAGCCACCGTTTTTCAGTTTTTTTATCATACGTCCCTAACGCTTTGAGATAGCCTAAACAATGTTTAGTAATAAATTGTGGGGCGTAATGAAACACAGAGTGTGGTGTACAAATGTTGAGCTAGGTATACTGGTTCAGGAAATATCAGTTGTCTAGTAGTCAATATGTTGGTGTCTACGTGTGGAAAGCATGTCATGTAGGATATAGATCAAATCACCAGAAAGCTTCCTTCAATGAGATAGAGTTTACAAACCTCCAGCAATACCTTTTTTTCAAACTGTTTTACATATTTAAACTTTAATAAATGGTATCAGACCATTATTACACCTTGCAAAAAGGGTATACAGTCGACGTCCGAAAGGGTGGATAAAGATTTCAGGAGCCTGACACTGAAAAGGAAAAACAAAGTAACTCCTCTTGAGGCTATGCTCTCGTAATTAAAGTCCGAAACAATATTTTAGTGGTAAATACCCAAGAGTTATTTAATAGAATTGTTTGCTTTGTCAAAAATCCTAATCAATTGAAGAATTGCTGTCAATATGAGCTGTATCCAAAGCCTCCTTCATTGTTTGATAGTATCATCTTGAGGAAAGGTGTCAAGTAATCCTTAGTTTCAGCTTTTAAATATGAAGAACACCACTCGAAGGTACCAGAGTAGTGTGTGTTTTGGATTGTTACATGTCTCATATAACATCTCATTAAGGTCGAGGTTGTATCATTGTACTTGGTGGATACCCAGAAGAACCTACAACTAAAAGCAATGAAAAAGAGAGGCGAGCAGCACGAAAATCATCGGCGACAATTCACTTTCAAGAGAACATGCTTACAACTACCACCAAATATGAATTCTTAGGAAAATGAAAAAACAAAATATTATTCATACATTCTTTGATAGTGCTGTGCATAAGATCCAACGTTAAGGTTCACCAAGCAGAAGCTGGTGAAAATATTACGATCATTAACGTAGCCTTAGATAAAGCTAAATGAGACGTGTCTGTTGTTGTCAGCCAAGACACGATCTTTCTGACCTATTAACCTCACTATCAACAGCTAGTGATTATATGTTATTTCTTCGGCCAGCATCTGGAAATAAGAAACCGCAAACTATAATTAATACTTCAAGACAACAAGAACTGTTTGGAGAATTGTGTGAAGTAATTTTGTTTGCACAGGCATCAACCGGTTGAGATACAACCTCAGATATCTTTAAAAAGAGCAAATTTCATGCACTACACCTTCTCCAAAGAGATACAGATTTGAGGACAACTGTTTTAGTTTTTAATGACCCATCGTCTACCAAAGAATTAATCACTGTAGCATGGCAGAATTAGTTGCTTCGTTTGCACGGTGAAAAATAAGTCAAACTCTTCGCAAGCAACAATTATATTCGATATTTGACGCCGCTGCCATGCAACATTTCTACTGTGTTTATTTACAAGTGCAGCAATGGAGGGGAAATATATTACAAGCCACAAACTGTGGCTAGACTAAATATAACGATACAATGAAGCCAGTCTGCACGGATTTTCTAACTGCTCCATCGACATCTTTTATGGGCGTAAAGGTACTTGTACAAAGAACAGTGAGTATTTAAAATATGGTCATTTTTGCTCAATGGGTGGCAATTGCCAAGGATAATCTTGTGATAGCTGCCCAAAAGTTCATAATTCAACAAAAAATTAAGATGAAGCAGATAGCCTTGACATTTAATGTATATCAGAGAAAAGTTATGAACTTTACATCTTGGTGTTTGTTATATTAGTTTTTTGATCCACACATATAATCCCATACCATGTAATACTTATGATATATTTGTAAAATATGCCTAGCTACAAAACTTCAATAAACACATTATTGATTTGTCTTTAAGATTTGTCAATTATGTATCACTGTGACCTTCTTAGATACATACTTTAATTAACGTATTGAAATGGGGAGTACCATACTCACATTTGTAAATACATATAATCAGAAAATGGATCACATAAGTAGTCATGAATGCCCACTTGCTATATATACCACATGAAAATGTAAAAACATGTTATCTCTTGAGTTGATATCTCCTAAACCAACAAAGATGGATCAAAGTACTTTCTGCCAAAATGTGTACTTGCTTACGCCCTGTAATTCATTACTCTTCATTATTTAATATAACTCAAAGCGTTAGCCATTAGCGTTAAACATTAGCGTTAGCGATCAGCCGTTAGCAGTGGCCATTTTTCAAGATGGTGGTCGTAGCTCAAGGTTAATCTTTGGCAACTTTTAGTATTTTCATAAGGAGGAATTGTTCTACGTACGTGCAAAGTTTCTTGCTTGTATGATTTTCTCTTCCCCCCTCCCCCCCTCCTTTATTTCCTAAATTGACTGGACTATTAAATCATCAATAGATATTTGACCCACTTGGATGGCCACGTGATGTAACGCGCTACTCTCTCAGTAGACTAGACTGCCAATAACGAGGAACTAGAGATTCGAACCTTGGTCGGGTGTGCTGAGGATGTTTGTACAAAATTGTATTCCACTCTCCCTTCACGGAAATGCGGGTACACGTCCTATTAATATAACCTCCTCGATCCCCAAGACTATTAACGTAATTAGTACATGAGCGTATAACTCGAATTGGAAGTAAAACGTGATGTTCTAAAAATAGTTCTTTGTTTTGAATAGGAAAAAAATAATCTCTCATATAATTATTAAAAGGAGTATATACATCTTTATTTACCTTTACTACTGTTTGGTGCGGTTGTAATGATAATCCTTTAACACAACACTTTACATAAGCTATTTGATTACAAAATATACTTTAGAACGTTATCTGTATTAATTGTATAATATGTACATTTAGGATTCATTTTTGTTAGTTTTAAACATAGTATGTGTGGTGTTTGCCATTTCTATATTAATTTAGTACACCACACATTAGTAGACTACTGGCCGTATTTATCGAATTAATCATGGTTTGATATAGTTACAATTAAATTATACCTCGTATTTAACCCACTTTTTACTGTACTAATTGGATTATACTCACAAAACAAGGTGTAATTGAAATCACAAAAACTAAAACAGTTATTTAAAACCATCTAGAAGTGATTGAACTTCTTTATTAAATACATTATTTGATATGGTTAGTTATTATCATATTTATATCAGTATTCAGAAATCATTTGTTTCACGTTATAAAATAACGAAACATAAAACCAGCGTTGTAATAAACGGTTACCATCAGTAACGTTACGCGATCGTACTATTATTATTAGATATCTACTTTATCTCTATATTTGATATGACTCGTGCGTTTATTATTATTATTTTTAACATCGCGTCTTACTACCTGTTCAGACTATACACATATATTATTGAGTTGAAATTTAAATTACGACACGAATCATTTTATTTGTATATGTTTTAATTTTTATTGAAATCTATATTTTATTTTTCAACTTAAAGGCCTATCATTAAAACACAAACATCTAGTGAATAATATTACAAAGCAATATAGTGTTATCCTACCATAAATTAGTGTTAAGGGTGCTCTCAGAATATATAGATATATAAATAGCCTAAACAAATGGCAACTGGAACACTAGTTTAAATCTTATATCGTAGCTGGTTTTAAGTTTATTTTTTTGCTTCCTGTCTTAATATTATTCTAATGTTTATAGTAATTAGGTGAGAATGTAAAAGGTATGATTTATAGAAAATATATCCGCATTTTGGTGGGAAGGAGGAGAGTGTGTAGTACAGTTTGTGGAAAACTAGGATCATTACCTCCAGCTAGGTAGTATGTTCACCCCGAGCCTCATATCTCCGGAAACCCAGACTAAACTAAGCAGAGCTCCCACCGATGTGGGTTACAAATTATAATGAATGAAGTAAATTAGTTCTTCTTTTTCACCCCATGGATTAGGCTAGCTGCCATTCCATCTTAAAAAAGTATTTATGTGTTTATTTATTTATTAGCACCACGTCTTAATACCTCATAAGGTTATACACATATGTACTAATTACTCTAATGAGCTAGAGTTGAGAGGAAGTGTACCCACATATGCGTGGAGAGAGAGTGGATTACCACACTCAGTACACTCGACAGGGATTCGAACTCTGATCGTCAGTCTAGTTTATTTCGAGAGTGACACCTTAGACCATGTGGCCACCGAATAACTTGTTTTTTAAATGTTTCTTTGACAATATGAATATCAACTTTCCACTAGAGACACTGAAATTTCTCAGAAGTGTTTTCTTACAAACTTTTACCTTGAACGGTAAAATATAAATCAAAACATATTTAAAGGTAATTATGATTTTTTGATTTTATCATAATATATGTGGGAAATAAAACATTTATTTTTGCAAAAATGACCATCTGACATATATCTAGTTATGATAATTTTGGTTAATTTAAATGCGAATTAATGCCCATGTTATAGTAACTAAATAAAAGTTAGTATCAGAAATGTATTTCCCTCAATCAAAGAACATTGGTAAGATATACATGTGTTATCCGTCTGTAATGGCGGCCAAAGTATAGGCCCAATGTTTAAAGATACAGAAGAAGAGAAAAAACATTGCTCACACAAACTAAATTAAATATTTTAACCTCCTTTCTTTGGTTTGTTTGGTATATACATACACATTTCAGTCGTTATATTTGTTGCACCATACTACTAATTTAAGAGTGGATTTGCAACCATTTTTAACCAGATAAATAATATTTTATTTATCAACATCTTACACCAAATCATAACTCTTTATTACTTTCAAAATCCGATCATTTTATTTAACACAAAAAAAGGATATCCACTTCTGGCTGTTTTGTTTTAAAGTCTTATTTTTAAAATACATGTCTCTTCGGTTTTATTTTTATTTTTTAAGGAGGGAATGTTAGCAAATGATATAACTTCTTACTTTAAGGTTCGAGCTTGGTCGAAATTCATTAGAACCATTATCACTCTATTTATACAAACCTGCGACACACATTTATCCATTTCAAAATGGTGGATACATGGGGAAAGGGGGAGAGTCAAATTACACACGTTTTAAAGGACAACTTTCAAATATAAAGCCGCATAAAGACCCCAGTAAATACTGTTGGGGAAAAAAACTAATTTAAATATGACACAGACCTCTATTAGCCATACTGTAAAGTGTATTATAGAGGTTTCATGATTGTCTAACAGATGGTCCAGCAATAACTTTATTTGAGCTAAAATTGGACTTAACCCTTTCTTTCCTTATGCCCTTGAAATGTATTATATTTCCAACATTTTTTTACTGTAATAGTGAAAGTTTTTTTACATACAAACAAAAGATTACTTTTTTTAGGTTATGTCTGGGTGCTTTGGTCTGGGTAGTGCCTATTAATGAATAAGATGCATGTAGATTGTAGAAACTTTGTTACCTTATTTTACCAAATGTGGTCCAAATTAATTTTCTAGCTTCCCGTTTCAATGGCCGCGGGGTCTAACGCGCTACTATCATGTTGTACTAGACTGCCGAAGAAGTCCGGGTGCACTGAGGGTGTTTTTTCTAAACTTCCTCTAAATTAAACCTTCTTAATCACTAAGTCATTAGTGTGATTATTAAATAGGTATATAATCCGAACGGGTAGTAAGACGTGGGGCTAAAAATATGACTATTTCAAAATGAATAGGCCTAAGGGACAGACACACAGACAGATCACTCCATGCAATTCTAGTATTTTTTCTATATAAAATAATAGTAATCCTAAGCTATTGTATACGAGATTAATAAACACATGTGACTTGTAACATTATTCCCTGTTGTTGTGACCGTGATCACATAGTTTCATGTTCCCTTCTAATTGCCAGCTGTCTATTCGTGCAGCCTATTGTGACTCTATTCACTGTTTTATCCCCAACAGTTGGCAAACACAGCCCATTGTACCAACACACACGCACGAACAGAAATAACAATCATGGCGGTGCGGACAATGAGAGGTTGACATGAGTAGTTTATCGACGATTATATTATCACCGGCGTCACTTTCATATCTAGCACGTTTTATTGGCTATAATTATTATCACCATTTGAAAATCAATCATCATTTATTCAGTGTAGATTGTATTTGTTGACATTATTTATTGGGTAGCCTCCTTCAGTGGTCACATTGTTAAAGACGTCACTCTCGCAATACACTGGATTGCTTAAAATTAGGGGATCGGGTGTATTGACGCTTATTTTGTAAATTTAAATCGTCCCATACGCCCTCCACGTAAATGCGAATACCTTAAAGAGTATACACTTCCCAGAACCAGAACCTACCCCACCATGGTAAAATATACGGACATCTCATTCCGAAAGGGGTAGCAAGACGTGGCTCAAAATAATAATAATAACCTGAAAATTTAAAGATGGATACGGGAATCGAACCCGCGACCTTTGGCTTAGTATTTCAATTCTTTAACCACTGAGCTATCCAGGACTCGTCCTGTGCCCAGGGTCATTCTTCACTCATATGAATATCATATCTAGATGGAGTAATCCTCACTAAAAGTATATGTAATAATAGCTTGGGATATTTGATTCTTGAATATTTATGATGATGATGATAATGATAATAATAATAATATATTTGGTAGTTTTTAATGTTGTTCCTTACATCAATTCGGCGAAGGACCTTCTAATTAGTAATATATTTATTTTATTTATTTATTCAAGGTATTAATCGTGCACTTTTAGAAATGACTGAGTATATCATCACATGAGAATGTCTATGATAGAGAGAGAAAGAGCCTACCAAAGTTTCTAGAAGATCTTTTTTCACATACCTTCCAGGGTTATTTTACAAGCCACAATCGACATTGGACCGGCGGATTCACTTCCCTTCCTGAGAAAGTTCTACACATTCTTATCGATCAAGAAAACCCTTCGACCCTGACTGGGTTTGAACCCGCGAATATTGGACCCTGATGCGAGCATCTAACCCCAAGACCAGTGAGGTTGACAATTAGTTCTACAGTAGATCGCATTTCAAGTGAGAAGTATCATTTATCAAATGGCTTGACAAATGATAAGCCATACATGCTATCTCAAAAATGAAACTTGAATAAAATGTATGGTTTGTTGCATGAACTTGGACGTGCGTGCTTTCCAAGTTGGGGTCCTACAATTCACTGAACATGCGCGTGAGATGAGAAACGATGAATATTCAAGTAAATAAACCTACGCCTCAATGGGAATGAAATTATTACCACCTTATTCCAGGTAGTTCACACTCCTATTTACTGATCTTAATTTCAGACAGAGTCTAGACTGAATAATGTATTCTAAACAGCAGCCAGGATGTAAGAAACCACCGCGACACACGAAACTCTACTTGTAAGGAAAGAGGAAGTGTTAAGGTGGGGACGCCGGGGGTGCTAGAAAAGGCAAGTATTCTTTCAGTTTTTATAGCAAAACGTTTTTGGTCAAATAAATCAAATATTGCTTCAATACAAACATAAAGTTTAATTTTCTTCGCCTGGTAATACAGTTGTTGAATATCTGTTGAGGGTGTCCTAGAATTTAGTGACAACTTTTACTCTCAATTTAAAAAGTTTTTCATCTCATGCCACTATGTTTATAAAAAATATTCAACAACTGTTGATATTGCCATGGAAATTAAATTAAACTCTATGTTTGTATATACGTAGTATTTGATTTATTTTGACCAAAAACTATTTTGATATAAAAACTTCAAAAACACTGATATTTTATCGCGTTTCCTACACCCCCACCTTAAAACTTATATCTACTATACCAGTAAACCCTTGCAAAACTTTCGAACATTCAACCTTCCCCGCAAAAAGTATTAATATTTTGTTGGGTTGTTGAAATTAAATACTCGGCGAAGTGTATTCGCAAAATAGCAAAGAGAGTTTATTAATGTGAACGTATTTACAATTTACAATACCTCTTTGTATACAATATTTGATGTCATAATGCAATCATCTTGAATTTAGATTTTTCTTTTAACTTAAATTTTAAACAAACAATGTGTTTTAAGGTAAACTGAATATTCTGTCAGAAGTCGGTAAAAAAATCATATCTATTGATACCTTAATCAACGCTGTAGGCTTTGTATTAGTTGAGGAAAAGGGGTGTTGACAACAGAAACAATATATAGGATTATTCCCAAAACTATTTGTACAATATTACATTCATAATTATTATCTTAGTTGTAAGCCAGTTTCAATGCAGAGGTATCGACACAATTTCATTCATTCATGAGTGTTTTAATTAATAAAATAATAATTCTAATTGATAAGTAGTTATTAAAATATTAATAAGAAATCATTGTTCTGCTTAATTTGATTGCTAATTTTAAAGTATCATGTGTGCGAATATTATCAAATTATAAATACATACAATGGGGCTTTTGCAACTATTTATTATTATTTTACGAACATAATTTAGTTATTTGCAACCTGTATCGGTGGGCAAGTGGACTAAGTTGTCAAGCTTTTCTGGTTTGGTTTGTTGGGGTTCGATTCCTGGTTGGATATACCGAGAGTGAGTCTTCATAAATGATTTCCCAATCTCATTCTGTGTAAATGCAGCTACATTAGTGTTATTAAATGCGAGTATTCTAGTTGGCTAGTAAGACCCGGTGCAAAAAAAAAGTTATAATGCTCATCAATGCAAAAACCTCAAAAATTATAATACTGTACCGTCACAACAGATACTCAAAATCAAACAAAACAAAAAACGGAATTACCGACTAAATTTTTTTTTGTTATTTTTTGTGCCAACTTGTAAGGTTGGTCAGTGATAAATTAATGAACCCTGGCTTGGAGCCAATAGTTAATTATTTTTTGACCAGTAAACAATAATTTCTATACCAAAAACAAAAACTTGTGACTTGAAAAAATAAAATCAAACATAAGAAATAATCCACCATGAAGCAGTGTTTCCAAATGTTCCGCATTAAAGCCCTTTCCCATTCCAAAAACAATACCAAAAAATAATACTGTATCGTAGCATAGCCAATACAAATTAAACAAAACACTTGTTACAAAAAATATAACTACATAGAGTAACAAAAACAAAACAAAAGTGGCACGACATTGTTTAGGTGAATATTGGGAAGCGAGAGTAAAAAGTGTTGGGGGAGGGGGGGTGCATTGGCAATTATTTGTGGCCCCATTGTCGAGACAACTTTTCCATCAAATCAGTTTAATCAATCAACGAAATTAATTCATATTTGTTTCCACATGTGCTTCAATTCCGGATTGCCGGAATTCCAATTAGATGGCGTTGTAGTTCTCATCGGTACGCCTTCAACCGGGCTATGTAACCGGGCCAAGCCTACAACCGCCCAAAAAAGCTTTACAATCAATTTAATGAACACCAAACAATCTGTATGCTTTTTAGACCGTAAAATAATCATGATTAAATATTGATTTCATCTTTACTCGTGCACCCCCGTGTAACTCATTATAACAGAGGACGTACATTTATTAAATTGATACGGTCAATTAATTGCGACGGTGTTGTTTCTATTTGTGAAAATTTTCAAACACACGCTCGAATATATGAATGTGTTTTTTTGTGTGTTATTCAATCATATTAAATGTGTGTTTTTTTTTGCATATTTTTAAGCAAATGGAGTGAGCAGGAATTTAGTTGGTCTGGCTAATTAATGTGATTCGTTTTTACTGTCACTGCCATTAACGTCAATGTGTACACATTACTAATATTAAACGTACAGATCCGTGGGTATTTCTCCAGGGTGTTCAGGATTCACAATGGTCTACAGCAGAGCGACCGTTCACCAACATAACTCTTCACGAGATTTCGAACGAGAACGATGATTACAAATAAAACCAATGCCAGAGAAAAATATTAGATTGGATAGCTCCTTATTATCATATTATGAATATTGAAAAATTACACTTGGACACGGGAATCGAACGCCAATGTTACCAGGGTTCGATCCATGTCCAGGGTCATTCTTCACTCTTATTTTAAGGCAGTCTATGACGGACGTGTGGAAATCATCAGCTACAAATGTGTGATTTATTAAGATCCCGAGCTATCAGATAACGCAGCCACCTTTGACTCAGTAGTTGGCTTATTGCAGCCATTTGTACAATTATTATAATTGTAAGGGATCGCGTATCTATGAATCAAGTAGCCAAAGCTATTATTTATGCTTTAGCGAGGATTACCCCATCTAGATATCATATTCTGAAAATTGAAAAATGACACCTCAGCTCATGGGTAAGAGCATTGGCGTACTAAGCCAAATGTCCCGAGTTCGAGTCCCGTGTCCAGGTGTCATTTTTCAATTTTTAGAATATGATATCTAGATGCAGTAATCCTCACTAAAATGCATAAATAATAGCTTTGGCTACTTGATTCATAGCTTCTTATTAACAAACCACTCCTCGGAAACTATCAAGTATGGTTACACAGTTTTACTGAGAGCATGTAGACTACATTAAATATTCTACGTACAGTCCGATTTTAGTAAGAAGAGCCTTTTAGAGAATACAAACATATTTGTTTGATTGTCAGTATTGACGACATTTTACTATAAAATTATTCGCTGCAGGTCATATGAATTCACGCAAGAATACGTGGAATTTTGACCTGGGGATTTCTCTTGACCCACTTCGGTGGTCGCATGGACTAAGGCATCACTCTTACAATATAGTCCAGACCTCAGATGACGGAGAAGATCGAGGTTTGAACCTCGGTCAGGTGTACTGAGAGTGGTTTTTCCAAAATGGTTTCCCCCCCACACACGATCTCTCCATGCAAATTCGGGTTCAATTCCTCTAAACTAAACCTTCCTCCTCCATTACCCACTAGCGTAATTAGTACATAAGCGTGTAGCCCGAACGGGTAGTAAGACGCAATGCTAAATAAATAATCTAGATGTCTGCCCGTGAAAATGAGACTGTATATTAAAATCATCGTAAATATATTGATCTGTGAGGGAATAACGAGGTGGAGATGGAGAAAACTGAAATTATGTTTTCATAAACTTTCTAATGTAATTATTACCCACACCAAATGCCACGCGCTATAGTCACTATAGTCACTATAGTCACTATAGGAAATAAACGATAATATTGTTTTAAATAACGTGAATTAACATTCAATTGATTGTTGAAAACAAATTAAAGGGGGAGGAGAGGTTGTGGTTTTTCTTCAAATGATTGTGTTGAGAACTAGCATCATAATAGTTCTAAAACCAATCCTATTTGAAATTTCAAATAAAATGTATTTCTTTTAAATCTCAAACCTGATATTTTTTAGAATCCCTGACTCTTCTTAACTTGCTCGACTCTAGGTATTGGAGGTTTTGAATGTTCTGGAAAGACCATGCATAAACCCTGATTTTTAAAGGAACTTCACTTTCATCCATTACATTAAGCGAGAGACACTAAAATTTGCCATTCTAGAAATATGTTTTATTTGACTTAGCCATTAAAAAATTCATCTAGAAATTTATCAAAATCTTCCAATAATACTTCCATTACTGTATTGTAATTTGTCTTTACATTATTAAATAAACACACTTATAATGTAAATACAATAATTATAATATATTTTCTCCCGCTCTTGTTGCAACATGAGTTTGCAGTTTTCAAATAGCGGGATTTCTATGAAAATCAGATTTTATAAATGGTTATTTATTCTAGTTTATAATGCAGAAAACAGGCATTTTAATGGTTCGAAACAATTTTATCTTGTTCCTGAATAACTTATATATACATCTGTTGCAATATAGTCACATTTAGTTTAAATTAAAACCAAGAATTCAAACTCCATTACTTTCAGACTTAGCATAGAAAATGTATAAACTGGTTATTTTACTGTAAACTACTTTATTTTTGTACAGTCTTAATATCCGTCAGGGCTAACCACATTTAATTACAATAATGGGGTATGGCTTCGAGGAAGGTATAGTTTGGAGGACATACGTCTAGGAATAGTGGGAAACAATAATTAACACCCAGCTTGAATTTAAACTCAACCTCCCTCTACGGGTATTACTAATATTATAAACGTATTTACAAGACCAAGGACCGGTCTTGTGACTACCGTATAAAGATTGCTATCGGGAGGTTAAAGCTAGCGATCAGATAAAGGTTATCAGACACTTTAATATTTTACGCGTATTATTAATTTATCAGCCGGATAGCTATAGGTAGGATACATATATTTGTATGCAGAAAATGCAAGGTTGGTACTGTTTTTTACTGGTGCGCACATGCGTATAAACCCTGCTGCTACCGCTACAACCTAGCGAGTGGTGACAAGGCTCAATATTTGTTAAATAATGGCGGCTAAACGAGTGCGAGGAAACGGATGGCGTCACGTGGGCGCAGATGCAGAAGCTAAGCTGTCTTGCAAGTACTAATTTCGGTGTCTGCCAAAATGTAGGCAATAGTTGGGTACAACGTTTACAAAATTTCATTTATTGTACTCACATTTAAATAATTTGTTCTTATATAAATATAACTCTACAAATGGCTTGTCAGTTTATGTAAATGTGTGAATTAAATGTGATAACTTTGTAAACAGTTGGAACCTTACCCTGTGCTTACTAAACACGCAAACCAAAATTTTAACCTAAAAACAGATTTTGATAGGTGAAACCTCATGAAAAACAACGCGTCACTATGACAACAGCCATTATAACTTTCAGATAAAATGTGTCAAGTACTTACACCTCCCGATAAAAATGTGTTGGATAAAAGGATAAATACTATCTTGCAGTCATAAGACGCATTTTTAACTTATCGACCAGATAAAAAAATGTATCGGCCAGGTTAATATGTATCCAGGAGTCATAAGACCGGACCTAAATGATCTATTTTAAAATAGAACTAGCTAAAACGCAAACGCTTAGTAATTTTTCTTACAAAAAATATTGGTTATATAGTTTGGAAAAATAAAAAGAGAAATGTCAGTCAATTACTTATACATTCTAGGGGATTATTAAACTAAATCTTTGAATGTAAGATTAGAAACAGGAGATTTATGTGGAAGAAAGGGAGGGTTTCTTATTCTCGACCAAGTCACAGTCAAATAGATTATTGAAGATAAAACAAAAGCCACGTGTTCTAGACAAATGAGTGCGAGTCTTCGCAGGCAGGTTTTCCCCAAGTCATTAGAACGAACCTTCCCCCCATTGCTTGCGGGTGCAAACTAAAATAAAAGAAAGTGTTCTCGGCTTATTTGTCAAAGAGTGGAGTTAGCTCGGTCGTATTTCAAGTCACGCTCTGACCGGACACTTAGCCGTGGAATGACCGAGGATTTGGGTCCTGAACACTTCTTGATCCTTTACCGACTTCCTGATACCCACCGCTCGTGTTGAAAGACTTTCAACTTGTTTTAACAGGATTACTGGCTCTCTTGTGCGAGCTGGCTTTAAACGATCACAACGAGAAAATGGAGCAGGGCTGAATAGATCGCGCTTGATTGGTCGATACTTTGCAGATAAACTTTTTCCGTGGCTATTGGAATCTATATCAACAAAAAAGAATATTAAAGTATTTTATCATCATTGTTTTTAGCATCACGTCTTACAACCCATTAGGGCTGGACGCAAATGCACTAATTACACTAATATGATGGGGATAGTGAAGGTTGAATTAAGAGGAAGTGTGTCCTCACTTTCGTGGAGGGAGAGTGGAAAGACAGTTAGAAAACGGCACTCCCAATACACCCGACCGAGATTTGAACCTCAAGCTCCCCGTCATTGGAAGGTCAATCTGTCGCGAGAGTGATGCCTTAGACCATAAGACCAACGAAGCAGGTCTTTATCATTATTATTTATTAGATAATTACCTGTTCTTCGAACGGTATGTGTTTTATAATCAGTGGTGTTGCGCTGAGGAGAATAGGTATGGGGGGGGGGGGGGGCCCCCCCCNNCTCACCCCCTCCACTTTTGGGGAAAAATTGAAAGTAGGAAATTTTGTGGAGAGTCGAGATATTAGTTGAAAAATTCTAGAGTTACTTTATACTACAGTACTTTCGACAGTGAAAGCTATTTACTGCAGTTTTCTACAGACAAATTTTAAATTTCCCAACTGTCGAGCCTTACTCTTCAAAAGTTCCCAGCTTCTTAATTCATCAAACATTGAAAGAAGATCCCTTCTGCAGGAGATTGTACGAGTATATAAACCTTAGTCTATCTAAGTTGGTTAGTAGCGCCGTTGTCACTACCTACTACTACTACTACTACTACTACTAATACTACTACTACTAAGACACTAGTAGCCTTAGGGAGGTTGATAAAGCCTGGGGTTTTTACGAACTGAAACTTGTTAGTTTTCTTACAGGCAATGGATGTCAAAACAAATAACACCTCTGACTTGAAAAATCCCTCACTAACAACTTTAAAAATACAGTTGCTTGAAAGCTAGAATCAAGACCCTTATTATCGCCTCAAATTTACATTTTTTCCAGGGATGAACCTCCATACTAGCTCTGGAATATTCCATATTCCCACAGACCCCCTCGGTGCTATCAAATTTGCCTGTTCATCTAGGAATGTTTATAATTCCAAAACGACTAGAATTTGAGAAACTCATTGTCTCAC
>CABFOV010004129.1:15127-46080 GCA_902141375.1 Timema poppense
TTATAACGTACACCCAAGGTTAAACATAGATGTTGATATCCAATGTTAAAGGAATTATAAATATGATGTTAATTTGGTTTTACTAAAAATAGACAAATAACTGTGAAATAAATAACTATTAAATAATATAACAACAAAAACTATAGCGATATAGTTTTATATTGGTTCCCATTGTCAGGTTTCCATAGTTTAGGGGCTAGAGTACTGGATGAGCTAAAACGTGGTATTCTATATCTGCCATTTTCTTTACAGTTGGTTACTTTCAAATCTGGTCCAATAAAAATTCAGTGAGCAGAAGTTGAGTAAAGTCTAAAAAGTAATGTTATATAGCCGCCATCTTGAAATAAAATGGTGGTCTTGGGATAAAGTGCTCGCCTCAGGACCAGATGTTCGTGGGTTCAAACCCAGATGGGTTGGACGATAGAAATCTCTAGCACAGCCTCCTATGGATGGGAAGGAAAGCCTTCAGCCCCATGTTGATGTTGGCAAGTAAAAGAACCCTGGAAGGTATGTGAGAATAAAGAATTGGTTGGCCCTTTAACGCTCGCTCATAGAAAGTAATTGTGGAAGGTAATAGGGAGCCACCGTACTTTCTGAACTCCCCCACTAAATAGTGTTCAAACCAGATGGTTCAAGCCACACTGACCTGAGTGCATTCCCAGCTCTTGATGGATGAAAATCAAATCAACCTTCGGGTTGTTGAAGTTAAGAAGTTAAAATCAAACATGTTTTTTTTTATGATTCCAAAGTTTAATTTGAAAATAAATATTTTCTTTTTCAAACTTTAATTTTTGTTTAATGTCAAATTTATTTCCGTTTGCTAGATATGAAAAATTATTTTCCAAACATTTTAGACTCTCTTTAGTTGTCTGTGTATACCTTCCACAACTATAGTCAGATTGGGAGGTAAGCCGAGTGTTACGTGGTGGTACCGACTTAGTAAGCAGGGGCGGGTGGTCACGGGCTATGGGGCGTTAGACTCACATTACACTTGCTAACCATTGACGGACAGGTCAAATCTCCAACCCAGGCTGGCTAACCTACGGGTTTCCTCATGGATCTTATCACTGTGGTCTTCCTATACGCTCTCCGAACTAATGCGGGTGCACTTATTGTGATCTTTCTCACGTTGCCTTGCTACCAGTCCTCCATCATACTGGGATTGAAGGGAACACGAGTTTAAGTCCATACTTTGGCAGTTTTTATAACAAAAATTATGTTTTGTCAAAACAAATAAAATATTCTACTCCAAAAATTGAAAAATAACACCTGGACAAGGGAATCGAGCCCGGGACCTTCCCGTGTCCAGGTGTCATTTTTAAATTTTCAGAATATATCTATATGGAGTAATCCTCACTAAAAGTATAAATAATAGCTTTGGTTATTTGATTCTTAAATAAAATATTGTTCAGTAAATAGGCTACATTAGTTTAGTAGTATACACATGGAAATATCAACAGTTCTTATATATTAGTCATTAGAATCATCTAATTTGAACATTAAATTATATCTTCGTTCAAAAGTTTATGAGCAAACTCCGTTGTGCTCATGGCAAATATTCAAGAAACCAGTTGAGGCTACAATTGGCAGAAAGTCAAACTAAATAGTTTCTCTAAGGCAATAAGGTATTTTATTTATTTCTGTCAACAAATGTTTTTGTTATCAAAATTGAAAATAAATGTCCTTATATCGCTTTTCCTTCCATATAACTTTAACTTAAAATATTTTTTATTTAATTTTTTATTCTTGTTCAGCTATTAGGATGTGCAGATGATTTATCTTTCTTTGTCAATATTAAGGAAGCTGTTGCAAGAAATTCAGACATTTTATTAGGGGATTGTAAAGAAGTAGGTTTAGAAGTGAACGCTGGAAAGACTAAGTATATGATCACACGGAGAACACACATTGAGGACGATAGATTAGAGATTACTGCAAACAACATATAATTAGTAACAATTTTAACTGGCAATAAATAGAGTATATTAAATTGGAAACTAGGACAATAATAGAGTCAAGAAATGCATGCTATTACTCTTTCAGTAAGTTGTTGATATCTCTCCTGCTTTGAAGGAATGTAAAACACAGAATATACAAAACAATAACTTTACCGATTGCTCTATAAGGGTGTAAAACGTGGTCCCTTTCCTTACAAGATGAAAACAAATTTAGTGTGTTCGAAAATAAAGTACTTAGGAAGATATTTACTACAAAAAGGGCTGTAGATATGGGAATTGGAGGAGGTTACATAATGATGAGATATATAACATGTACTCATCACAATACATTGTTAGGATGGTCCATTCATGTATATTAATATTGGCAAGAAATGCAGCGTGAATAGGAGATTTTAGAAGCGTGTTCAGAGTCTGACTGGCAAATCCAATGGGAAGAGACCATTGGAAAGACCTAGACGTAGATGGGAGGATAACATTAGAATGGACCTGAAAAAATAGGATGTAATAAGGTGGACTGGTTAGAACTAGCTCAAGATAGGACTAAGGTGTAATGAGGTGGACTGGATAGAACTAGCTCAAGATAGGGTTAGGGTGTAATGAGGTGGACTGGATAGAACTAGCTCAAGATAGGGATAGGGTGTAATGAGGTGGACTGGATAGAACTAGCTCAAGATAGAGCTAGGGTGTAATGAGGTGGACTGGATAGAACTAGCTCAAGATAGAGATAGGATGTAATGAGGTGGACTGGATAGAATTACTAGCTCAAGATAGGACTAGGGAAGATATAATTATATAAATGTGATTAAATATAACCACATTTGTGTCTAAGTAAATTGAAAACTCATTTGATAAAATTTACCCTCAGTACTCCTAACCAGGATTTGAACCCTGACCTCCCCGTCACCCTCACCCTAGATTAGACGAGTTCGACGTTTAGTCCGTGGGCCCTCCGGTGTGGTTGTAGTTTCGAATGTGTAAAGCCGTCTTCCCAACATCGCCAATCTTTGATGGGAGAGCAGTTTAATCCCCTCCCCCCTCTCTTTTTACCAACCCATTCCATAGAAAAAACGTAAAAAGTCAGCGGAAAGTAATGATTGTTATCGGGTTGGGTTTCGAGGTCGACATTAGGATCTGGATTAGCATAGAGAAGAGAAAAGATCACGGTATAAGCCTCCCTCCTCCCCTCTTGAAAGGGGGGGTGGGGGGGGGACCGGTCATAGGGTCACCCTTTGAGACAAGTCCTGATTAACTCAAGAAGTGAACCCCGTACTCCGAAATGAAACATGGGACTTCCCTCCCTTACCTCCCGACGACTGCTAGATGCTGTCTTTTACGATGACGACGGATTCAACTCCTCCCAAATGCGATTCTGGTATATTCTCTCTCTTTCTCTTTTTCTGTGACTTCCTTCCCCGCCAATTCCCTCGCTCTCTCTCTCTCTGTCTGACTCCCAATCGCCTCAAAGAAGTTGCTGGCATAAAGAAGAAAGAAACATTTTGCATCGTGATCTTAGGAAAGATTACTTTTTTCTCTAGAAAGTCACAAGTCAACTTGAACAAAGATGGTTGTCAGGTAAAGAAAATTAACTTGGGAATGGAATATCATCATTAACTAAGATTAAAGTGGGGATCAAGTTAACACGAGTAAAGGTAAGTGTTTTTGCGGTTTTTATAGAAAGAAAATTTTGGTAAAAATTAATCAAACATTTCTTCTATACAAATACAGAGTATAATTTTCTTCACAGGGTGAAATTAACAGTTGTAGAATATATCATGAACTTGGCGGCATTAGATGACAAGCTTTTAAATGCAGAAAAATGGTTGTAATTAAATTACAGGACACACTTAGTATATAATGGAATGGGCAAGTTTTGCAGTCTTCCTGTATCTATAGTACCGTCCTTGAAGCGTAGCAAGTCTTATTATGAAACTGACCCAAAACCTTACGGTTCCACTTTTACAAAGTTACCTGTAAGATATGCTGTTAAATGTCTACCACCCACAGGTGTTATCGAATATTCCTAAACATGAAACACTGTTGTTAATATTATTTAATAGCTCAGTGGAAACTGACACCAGTGTAAATATGTCGGTGGCGTCTGTATCCCCAACATAAGAATATATATCTTCGACATTATTTAATTCATATTCTTTAAATTGAAAAATCATACTTTGACACTGGAGTCAAACCCGGGACCTTTGGCTTACTACGCCAATGCTCTAACCACTGAGCTCTCCAGGAATCGTCCCGCGGCAAATATCATTCTTCGCTCATATTTTAAGGCATAGTCTGTGATGGACTTGCGGCGATCGTTGGCTACAAATTTGTGATCTATAAGGAATCGCAAGCTATAGATAACGCAGCCACCGGCGACTAGGTAGTTGGCTTTTTGCTGCCTGCAACTATACGAGTGCACGTATATAATGGATTAAATAGCAAAGCTATTATAATTGCTATATGTGATATTTATATGTGTCTATAACCGTAATTATATTTGTTACATATGGTATTTATATGCAGCTATGTTCTTAATTAACAAATATAATAACTTAGCTATTTAATCCATCATTATTTAATAAAGCCACGCCTATATTTACACCCGCCAAAAGTTTGTCGAATAATGAAGATTTTAGACTAGCTATGACCTTCAATTAGTTTAGTAAGATTGCGTGTAAGACTGACTCTGGCTGAGTCTGGAGAAACACGATGATCTCTAGGTCGTGATTTGTGGCTGTGTGTCTGAAGAACACCGACTGGGAAGGTCCCAAGTGTCTATCAACACCGCACATCTTCACCGGAGCAAAGTGGCCAATTCAGCGAATACCAAATCCGACCAAGATACTAACCAGAAAAAAAAACTAAGGAGAAGAAGAAGTGAAGTAGATAAAAAAATAAAGCAGAAAGGAAATGAAATCGCAGCAGAGTTCGAGAGTTTGGTAACGTGTTCGTTTCTTTCTATTGTTATCAATGTGAGAAGTTGATGAATCTCTCACACAATCACGGTTTTAATTGACTTAGTTCAATTTGTGATAGGGTTCTAGATAATTCCTTTCTTTTTACCCACCGCGTCTTAATACTCGACCAAGATACACACAATTTTAATCGCGCTAGTGAAAAGGGAGAGGCAATATTTGGGAATCTTTTAGATGTGGTGCAGGAGAAGAATATAGAGGATAAATTGTAGAGATCGGGTAGTTAATGAAGCCATTCGAAGAATAGTAAATGAAAAGAGAACCATGCTGCAGGTGATTCTACGAAGAAAGGCAATTAGACGAGTCACATTTTGAGAATAATTTACTTATTGAGTGATGTCATAGAAGGCAGAGTAGAAGGGGAAATGGGACCAGGAAGACGATGAATGAAGGTGAAGGCTGACCTCAAAAAATGAAAAAGGATGAAATTTCATGATCTAATAAAGGAAGCTGTTGATAGGATATGTTGGAGGAGTCAATTTGGACAAGGCAATGGATCTGTTGAACTAATAATAATAAACTTAATATAATAATTACGCTAGGGGTGTGGAAATGAGGAAGATAGAATTCATACTAAATTTACTTACGTTTGCGTGGAGGGAGAGTGGGAAAACATTTGGTAAAAAACACTCTCAATAAAGTGCATGAGATCAAGAGCCTTGACCTCCTTGTCACTGGCAAACATGACTAGATAAACCTGTGATTCAGTTCCCGCGCTCACCAATAAAGGTAACATCTACTAGTACTATAGTAAGTTACTGAAAATGTAGAATAATATTGTAGACATAGTTATTGTCTTAGTACCTGATAGGCCTCTCCAGAACATAATGCATTATGGACATAGGCTAAGAATTAATAAAATGCACCGAGTTTGGTGGAGAAAAGATGGAAAACCTCTCTCAGTGATAGTCAAAGGTTCCATGGAAAATATCAATGGTTATATTATTCTAACTTTCGTTCCACATAGATAATATACGGTAAAGACCATTTCAACGTGTTTAGCGCCCATGGTATTGAAATATTGTTACCAACCTGTCGGGGATTCTCACAATCCACGTCTTAACACTTATAAATGTTTTCCACATAGTTAAACTCGAGTTAGGAATGAGGAGAGGATAATTTAGAGTGTGGAAGCTTATCCGCTAATAGGTGGAGGAGAAGTAGAAAACAATTTGTGAAATAAAAGCCCAGTACACCCAGATTTGATTCAACCCCCGGCTGGCTGGTAGGGGACCAACAACCTTTTCCCCAGTTGTCATCTTTAATATGTGGTTTAAATGCCAATAAGATATTTCTAATCGGTGTACAGATACATTTTGTCAACGTCCATTTTATTGTGTAAGAAACCTACCTACAAACTACAATTACATAATAATGGATTTTTACTTGAATATTTTCACTTGGGCTATTTATCCTCGCTCGCTTCAATGACAAAATGATCTAAGGCGTCATCCTCGTGTTAGACTAATTTGCTGAATACGGTAAAATCAGGGTTCAAGTCCCGGTTGGGTCTACTAAGGGTGTTTTTTTCCTAGATGGTGTCCCACTGTTCTTCCACACGAATGCGAGTACATATTCTCTAAAATGATTCCTTCCTCATCCCTACTCTATTAGCGTACGTTACCATACATGTGTATACTTGAACAGTTAACAGGACGTGGCGATAAAAACTATATTTATATCAAAGAAAATAATCTTATTACATTATGAATGAGAACTATACGTAATTCAGACACTTTACCGCTTAAAAACTCCACGATAGCTATAACTGTGTTATTGAACACCTCGTGTGGACAGCAGGGGTCAGTATTTGTTCACATATTAGAGAGGTTGTCACCCCCCCTTCTCCACCCTTACCCTCATCTATTGTCACATCATCTAAAGGCGTCACTCTACCATATACAGGGTGGATGGTGGTGAGGAGGTCAGGGTTAGAATCATGGTTCAATGGGGAGGGTGTATTTTTTTTAAACGGCTTCCCACTATTGGATATTGGGTATTAAAAATAATCAAATATTATATCCAAACTTTAACGTGAGATCTAATGGCATTCCTAAATATAATGTGATCATCTCCTGCGTTTAATAAATATATCAATCAATTAATATGAACTTGCGAGCCGGTCGTAAGTTATATAAGAATAAAATATCATAATTTGGTCAACAGTGGCGGAAAACCTCTCCTCAAATAGCTACCCTATGACATCACTGATGCTTTCCTAGTTAGAGACAGTCCTTCTTTCAGTTTCGTTAATCGTACCTTTTTCACTATCATTAATAGCATTAAGAATTGATTTTAAAACCATTAAAATAAATGGTACAAAAATCCACACGGACTTTCTCGCTCTATTGTTTAAAAAAATTACATATATACCCAAAATTCATAATATAATATACACTAGCAAACCCGAGAAAAAATTGCTCTAGGCATACGTAAAACCTTTTTTAACTCCTGGTTTTAAATTTCATAATTTTATTTTTAAAGAATTAATGTATTTATTTATATATTTGGACCAATAAAAATATCGATATTGGGTCCCCAAGTGTCAACACTTCATATTAAAATGTAGACTTACGGTTTAAAATTTTATACATTTTATTTGGGGTTGCGCAATTTATGAATATTGCATTGCTATTAAATTTCTTATTTATAAATTTTGACCAATGAAATAGTTAAATATTGACTATTGAATATAAAATGTTAGAGATAGATCATTGTTATAAAAACATTTCCCCTAAGAGGTTGAAAGAAAGAGAACATACACTTTTGAGAAACTTACTTATTTCTTACTCTATGGCATTAGAGAATTACTGCATTAAAACTTAAGTAGTGTCTCTTCACAACTAAGCTCATAAAATTGTATTAATATAGATGGCATTATCTCAGAAACGGTTGGTATTATAAAAATGTTTTTCATATAAAAGTTTTCCTTATTTTTAATTGTATTACAATTTTGCAATTATAAGTTGTTTAGTATCTCAAATAGTTGCGGAGATACGGAAATTTCCGCTTCTGTAAAGTACCCTAAAAGTAATTTTCATGGGAAAGTTAGAGTAGCCAGTTTATTTATGATCTTAATCAACGCCTAGATAAGAATTTTAATCAAAATCATTAGAGCTGTTTTTAACAAAACTGATTTTTTTCTCTTTTCGCTTTTTATTATACTACTCTTCATTTTGGGGTTAAAAAGACACACAAACAGACGGCATTGCAAATACCACTTTTTAGGGTTCGGAGGGTCTACATCCATCAGCGTTTCAGGCTAGATTTTTTTTTACGGTCGCAATAACTAGCATTGCAAAATTGTAGTACTATTAAAAATAAAATACTTTTATTTGAAATATATTTTTATAAAACCAATAGTTTCTGAGATATTGGCAAATATATTAATTTAATGTTGTGACCTTTAGTTATAGAGATATATTACTTAAATTTTAACGCAATAATTATCTAATGCGATAGAGTAAGTATGTCTCTAAAAAGAGTATGTTCTTTTTCCTTTAACCTCTTAGGCGAAATGTTTGTACAGCAATGATATATATCAATCATTTTAGATTCAATAGTCAATATTTACCTATTTTATTAGCCTAAATTTATAAACGAGGAATTTAATAGCAATGCGATAACCATAAGCTGTGCAACCTCTAGTAAAATGTCAACATTTTTAGCCAGGAGTCAAAATTTTAATATTAAGTGTTGACCCTTGTGAGCCCAAAAGATATCTTTTTTTGTATTGGTCCAAATATACAAATGAGGACTTTAATTCTCTAAAAATAATATTATAAAATTTAAAACCTGGAGTTAGAAAATGTTTTATGTAAGTATATCGTAATTTGTACTTGGGTTTGCTCGTGTATATTATTTTGTTTCACATGCATTACAAATTTTGAGTAAATATTGCCATTTTTAAACAATAGATAGAGAATGTCAGTGCAAAGTTCCACACAATTGTTTTTATTGTCACCAACAGGGTAGAGTTCATATATTATATAAAGAGAAGTTATAGCTTAATCTTCAAAAGAAATTTCAGTTTTTAACACATGTCCAAATTATATATCTATTTTTATATTATGTTTTAGTCGGCCTCTTTTTACTCTTTTGTAACACAATTTAAACCAATACAGGATTATTATTTAAACTCAATTGAATATTTTATTAAATTTTCCCTGCGGTTAATTTAAAATACTAAAAATAACAAAGCTAATTTGTAGTAGACACCAGCTGGTAGTAGGTAAATAGAATCTAAGTCATTGGTTCACAAGGGGAGCTCTATATAGGTAGGGCAATACAATGTAATCGCCATCATTCCAATAATATCTTCAAACATGAATAAACATTCCATAACTGAAAGTGTTAAATCTTTTGTTTAGAAATTAAACATTACTATGCAAAGTAATAATTCTTAGTGTATTAACTGATCCAATTTTAATAAAAGTCAATTTAAATTGGTATTTTTTAAGTTGTATTAATATTCAAAATTATACCATCTATTTTTAAAGCATAATGTCATTATATCATTCATATAAATGTGCACATACTTTGTGTATAATTCACAATATTGTATTACAAACTATATTTATGTTTTATAGTTTGGGACCATTTCTAGAGACTGGTTTATTTATTTATGATTCACCCAAGCACCATAGTATTTTAAAATCAAGTTTGACAGCCTAGATGTGTCGGAATGTGTTTTCGGACGGATGTATATAGTGAGCATGTCAAACATGCGGCTCTATTCATGAGTCTTGTGATGAACCAGCATACACTGCAATATTGTATATAGTGAGCTTGTCAAACATGCGGCTCTATTCATGAGCCTTGTGATGAACCAACATACAATGCAACATTGTATATAGTGAGCATGTCAAACATGCGGCTCTATTCATGAGCCTTGTGATGAACCAACATACAATGCAACATTGTATATAGTGAGCATGTCAAACATGCGGCTCTATTCATGAGCCTTGTGATGAACCAACGTACAATGCAACATAGTATATAGTGAGCATGTCAAACATGCGACTCTATTCATAAGCCTTGTGATGAACCAACATACAATGCAACATTGTATATAGTGAGCATGTCAAACTTGCGGCTCTATTCATGAGCCTTGTGATGAACCAGCATAAAATGCAACATTGTATATATTTTATAAACGTCGTAAAACTGTAACACTAGAATGTGATGATTGGTAATTTGGCTTGACCTAGACAATCTGACACGTGGGATTAGTGTATCAAATGTATACTCTTTCTTCGTAAAGGATCAATTTCCATAAGTTGTTCAACTTTCTCCCCAGATAAATGCCACGTTTGACAGCACGTACGTATGTTAACAATTGTTTTCTCATATGAAATGAAACTAAACACCCTAGAGGTCTTGGCTTAACTGACGGGTGAAAAGTGACTTCAGCACAGGATTAAGTCCCGACCTTCACACCATTGCTGCAAATAAAAGGTTTCAAATTTCTTGTAGACAAACCTAGAGTGAGTCTTATTATTCAATATATTGGAGTTATTCTTCTTTTTTTTGTGATGATAAGGCATTAAGATGGTATTCTTTTTACCAAATGTAGTGATAGCATTGATTTTTTAAAATGTGCCCCACTAAATGTTTCCACTTTTTTTTATTGGGATCCTTAGAATAAAAGGATTTTGACACGCCTTGTATGCAGCCCGATAGCAAAATTGCAATCTGTTCTTATAAAGCGTAGCCTTCTTGCTAACGTTAAGAGCATATTTGTGAGAAGCTAGTGAAATAGATCATTGTTCCTACATTGATATTAGGTACATATTATGTAGTTGCAATCGTGTAGCATGTACTTATTAGAAACTGCAATATATAATAGGCAGAGTATAAACTATACAAGCAAAACAGTAGGTAAATGATGGACATAAGCTTTCTAAAATGTAGTGTACAGGTAACCATGATAACAGCTACTTACTACAAATCATTGTGAAAATTTTGTTACGTAGCTATTTTTATGAGGTTTATTGTTATATGTTTTCGTTAAAGATATATTTAACAATAATAGTGATGCGTTTCTATAGTACCATTTAATTTGTTTACATTATTCAATTGTCATATTGTTTTTAAGAACTATGTCTATATCAGCTAATGGTACCTAGTTTATTTCTAAAACACAGTGCTACTATGCAGACATAGTGAAGGATTAGTACATTTAAAATCTCAAGTGCGCTAGTATAGATATGAGCAAGAAAGAACTGAATGATGACCTCATAAGATGCGAACAACTGCACACGAACAGTATTGAAGACCATGTTAGAGAGAGAATATACAGTCACGTGGTGTGGACCCCATCGGAAGACCTGTACAGAACCAGGGACATGTGTTTCTGCCGGCGAACTGTGGATCCTAAAGACGTACCTCCTACCAACTTCACGACGGCTCTCAACCGAAAGGTACGATACTCCTTTATTGGTTGCTTCTTGAAGGAGTTAAACTCCTCACAAAAACAGGAGAAGGAAGTGCAGGAACACAAGTTGAGCATGTTGGAATTTGATTGGAACTGCCATTGGGATGATACGATATATGTGGATAATGACCTGTGCAATGATGTGTTGGGCCTAATGAGAGAAGCTGCCAGCAAGAGTCAGGGAGCTATCGGCAGCCAGGAGGTCTTGCTGCTGTTGGACAATATAAGATTGGTGGATTGCATGGTAAGATACTTGGATAGCAACAAGTCCCGTGTAACTATTAGTCCAGGCTGAGTGAATACATTTCATTAAGTTAACAGAATCGTTGTATAAATATAGTTAGAATATCTTTGCTTTCTTTGGATAAGTTTCTTTCTATTTTAGGCATTCATATACAAAAGTTTGAATATTTTGAGTTTAAAAATAACTATGGGTTTGATAAATGATTATGACACAAACTCTGCATTTCTATTGACCTATTTTGCTATTTATGCACTCGATTTTTCCTGAAATGTAGCTATAAACCTTTGTATTATTAAAATATAGCTCTAGCGTATAAGCTAGTTCATATTTGGACCAAGCAACAAAAGCTGGCTACATTTAAGAATAAACAAAGTTTACAACAAATGTGTCTCGCAACCGTTCATTAGATTACAGACATAGACGAAGATATCAAGACTTTGCGGAACCTAAGGGCCCTGTCCCTATCGGCCAATTGGATCACAACCCTATATGGAGGCCATCTTCCTTCTTCTATTGAATTCCTTGACCTCTATGGCAACTTTATTAGTGACGTCACATCCTTATCATGTGACCTGCCAGAGTGGCTACTGCACTTGGGACTGGGTCGAAACAGACTCTCAGACCGTAAGTGTTGAAGTCATCGCGAAAACTCTCCCTATGGACTCAGGACTCAATGGATACTTTAAATTTCACTTAGTATTTAGAACCGTAACTTTATTGAGAGTATATTTTGTACAATTATTCAGATCATAATAATATTTACTAGACCTATTTACTATACCAAATTCTCTATTACTTGACAAAATGAAATATTTTACTTAATTCATGAACACATTTAAAGGCGTGCGTTACTTGATATTTTGCAAGTATTCTAGAAATAAGGTTCAAGAGTAGACGTAGGCCTATCTGATATTTGATATCGTACTATCAAAAGGCGCTCTTTCCATTCTCCTCTACAAATAAACGAGATGAATAGGATTTCAATAAATTTCTTAGTTTTAGATATCTTATTCTATTTCACCTTTGATAAAGAATGTGTAGGCCAATACTTTGATAGGATAAGGTTGGGTGGAACTGTCTCAGGATAGGGTTGGATGGAACTGTCTTAGGATAGGGTTTAATGGAACTGTCTCAGGATAGGGTTGGATGGAACTGTCTTATGCTAGGGTTTGATGGAACTGTCTCAGGATAGGGTTGGATGGAACTGTCTTAGGCTAGGGTTTGATGGAATTGTCTCAGAATAGGGTTGGATGGAACTGTCTTAGGCTAGGGTTTGATGGAACTGTCTCAGGATAGGGTTGGATGGAACTGTCTTAGGATAGGGTTTAATGGAACTGTCTCAGGATAGGGTTGGATGGAACTGTATTATGCTAGGGTTTGATGGAACTGTCTCAGGATAGGGTTGGATGGAACTGTCTTAGGCTAGGGTTTGATGGAATTGTCTCAGAATAGGGTTGGATGGAACTGTCTTAGGCTAGGGTTTGATGGAACTGTCTCAGGATAGGGTTGGATGGAACTGTCTTAGGATAGGGTTTAATGGAACTGTCTCAGGATAGGGTTGGATGGAACTGTATTATGCTAGGGTTTGATGGAACTGTCTCAGGATAGGGTTGGATGGAACTGTCTTAGGCTAGGGTTTGATGGAATTGTCTCAGAATAGGGTTGGATGGAACTGTCTTAGGCTAGGGTTTGATGGAACTGTCTCAGGATAGGGTTGGATGGAACTGTCTTAGGATAGGGTTTAATGGAACTGTCTCAGGATAGGGTTGGATGGAACTGTATTATGCTAGGGTTTGATGGAACTGTCTCAGGATAGGGTTGGATGGAACTGTCTTAGGCTAGGGTTTGATGGAATTGTCTCAGAATAGGGTTGGATGGAACTGTCTTAGGCTAGGGTTTGATGGAACTGTCTCAGGATAGGGTTGGATGGAACTGTCTTAGGATAGGGTTTAATGGAACTGTCTCAGGATAGGGTTGGATGGAACTGTATTATGCTAGGGTTTGATGGAACTGTCTCAGGATAGGGTTGGATGGAACTGTCTTAGGCTAGGGTTTGATGGAATTGTCTCAGAATAGGGTTGGATGGAACTGTCTTAGGCTAGGGTTTGATGGAACTGTCTCAGGATAGGGTTGGATGGAACTGTCTTAGGATAGGGTTTAATGGAACTGTCTCAGGATAGGGTTGGATGGAACTGTATTAGGCTAGGGTTTGATGGAACTGTCTCAGAATAGGGTTGGATGGAACTGTATCTGGATAGGGTTGGATGGAATTGTCTTAGGATAGGGTTGGATGGAACTGTCTCTGGATAGGGTTGGATGGAATTGTCTTAGGATAGGGTTGAATGGAACTGTCTCAGGATAGGCTTTGATGGAACTGTCTCAGGATAGGATTAGATGTAACTGTCTCAGGCTAGGGTTGGATGGAACTGTCTCAGGATAAGGTTGGATGTAACTGTCTCAGTATAGGATTGGATGTAACTGTCTCAGGATAGGGTTGGATAGAACTGTTTCAGGATAGGGTTGGATGTAGCTGTTTCAGTTTAGAGATTGGATGTAACTGTCTCAGGATAAAGGTTGGATGTAACTGTCTCAGGATAGGATTGGATGTAACTGTCTCAGAATAGGGTTTGATAGAACTGTTTCAGGATAGGGTTGGATGGAACTGTCTCAGGTTAGAGATTGGATGGAACTGTCTCAAGATAGGGTTGACGTCCCGGTGGTCATCAATAGTTGAATTTCTTGGGGGAGAACATTCATTAGCGTCCATCTGAATTCAAACCTCAGCCTCTTGAATAAAGAGACCAGGATGCTCTCGTTCAGCTAACTCCCGCCATTATTACAGTTTATGTTTGAGTAAAGTTCTGTTCACATAAGTAATAATAGCTAACCATATTTTCTATCCACTACAGTATCTAACTCACGATGACTACAATGATTGTTTTATTTCTATTTCTATGTAGCTCTGACATTTCGGGTCCTAGATACCTCAATTCCACCGGCTATTATCTTAAGTACGAAAACAGGTATATTTTCCTAAATAATCTTCGTTATTGGTTCTTCGGTTATTCGTTAGAAATTTGTTTTTACTATTATTGATAAATGTATATACGCGGTGAAATTAGTGTATACAACATAATAATAATAAAAATTCTAAGCTAGTGTATGAACATTATTCTACATAATAAATAATAATATTATATGTTGTATTTTCTAAAATAAATAAATTAAAAGTCTACTTCTAAAATATTTTATAAAATTTGAAATTTTTTGAAAATGGCTTTTAAGATTTAGTTTAAATTGGGTGTCTGTGAATTGTCTTATATGAAAACAAAAATGTTTATTTTTACATCTTTAAATAATTTGAGGGTGGTTATTAAATGACTGAGTTTTGAAGATTTTGTTCAAAGCTATGATAGGATATAAGGGAAAGTTTGAACAATTTTACTGCACCATTTTTTTTAGTGATCAAATTAGATATAACACTAATAAATAATATTTAGTACGTTATATTAATCAAGAATAAACGATAATCGTAGATCTCGCGTAATCAATTGCCTAGAAAATTAAATTCAAATCACTTGAAGTGCGAAAGGGAAACACTTTTAGAACATCCATCACCTTGAAATGAATAACCATATCGCAAAGCTATAAGCATACGTATTATGGTACACTTCCAAAAAACTTTCTTTCCCAATTTCATTGGAATTGGTATAGAAATTTATTGGAACAAACATACGGACACCAGACAGATACAATTTCAAACGGTTTAGTTAGAATAAGACCCCATTCCAATCAATTAATAAAACCAACATAGGTAGAAAATTTGAACATAGCAAATTTGTAATGTTCAAACAAATTAAGTTTCACAAAGCGGCATTTTAAATAATTATAATTATATTATTCCCATATTCAAACGTTTGGTTTTTCTGACCGTTACTAAAACACCCTATTGTGCCCTCTGATTTGAAAAATCATGTTCCATGTCGTGGGAAAACAAACACGTTCTAAGAGAAGGAACATGTCAAACCGTTCAGTGCGGTAAGTGTGACAAATGAAGGTCGATCCTACGCTACCTGTTTTCTACGTCAATGTGTAATACTCGTTCATCACAAGTGATTCATACGTAGCGGATCATTAGTCATCATTTCTCATCACGTGCATCTCCAGACAACAACCGACCATGAGCCTCACCACACGCCAGAGTGGTCAACACAAGGGAGGGCCACAGCTGAGGGTTGAATAAGGACAATGAGCACCAAGCTGAGGGCTGAATACAGACAATGAGCACCAAGCTGAGGGCTGAATACAGACAATGAGCACCAAGGTGAGGACTGAATACAGACAATGAGCACCAATCTGAGGACTGAATACAGACAATGAGCACCAATCTGAGGGCTGAATACAGACAATGAGCACCAATCTGAGGACTGAATACAGACAATGAGCACCAAGCTTAAGGCTGAATACAGTAACATTGCTTGTGGAATTATTTTGAACTAAGATTATTATTATTATTATTATTAGCACCACGTCTTACTACCCGTTCGGGTTATACGCAGTGAACTAAGAATTAAATAACTAAGTGAGTAGTGAGGAACAATTTGAGCCACATACTCACTCACCTATAGCAGTGTGTGACAATGGAATTCAGAATTATTAAATACTTACAATAACTTAACTTTCAACATTTCTTGCTATGTGACGATTGTAGGCTTCCTATTGAGGATAATGATTAGAGGGCATTGGATTATTTATTTAAAACCATAATTTACGTGATTTTAGCAAATTTTCTAAGATTAATAGTCATGACTTAACATAATTATTAGTGGGTATCAAAAAAATATCACTCATATTGAATAAAACAGATCATTTTATAATTTTAAGTTAATATTGCTCAGATAATTCAATAATCAATAAACTTCTAAATTGTTCAAAACTCTATAACTTTTCAATTGAAATCCACCATGATTTATAAAGTGCCTTACATGTTTAAAAAATATTAATATTATGTAAAAAAAATATTACTTTTTTTTTTTGGCTAGTTATGTAGTTCTACTGTTTGTATTTGTAGGTTTAAATTTTATATGTACATATTCTTTAAAATAGCAATTATTTTGGAATTAGTCCAATTTCGAAAGTGCGTTTCGTACAATTCATCTTCACTTAATGCTTGAAAAACTGGCGTACCTATTTCTTCCAAGATAAACGACAAAAGATGTATGTAGTATGATATGAATAGTTCAACGACCTTCTTAAAATGGACGTACCTCTAGAATTCTATATCGTCTTCTTTATAAATAATTCTATATATTCAAGGCAAGTAAAGAATATACTCTTTAAAGAGCTTCAAAAATATGGCATAATTTAAAATATGGTGTAACCTTATTTTACTGTTTATTTGTTTAGTATCCATAAAAATTATTTTAGACAAATGTATGGTTAGCAATTTTTGTTGTTGAAAACTAGTTACATTAAACTATTGAAAATTGTATGAGCTCTAAAAGTATTATAAATTTTGAAAAATTATAACCGATTCAAGTAATTGTAGCATATTAGGTTGTTTTTTTATGTTTATGTTTCCTTTAGTTCTGAGTACAAAAGAGCGAAGATATAATACAATATTTAGTGAGTAAAGCCAATTTTATACTGCGTGCAGATTTGGTATGAGCTGTTATGTCTCTTTGGTAGTGTAACGCAATGAACACTTGCATAAGTATTCTGAATTTTTAAATGTTAGTTTTTATAATAATTAGACTACCCCAATTTCTCTCAGGTGGTTTTCTGGATAATTTGAAAAACCCTGAAACACTTGATTGGCTATCAAACACTTTACTGACTGAGCACCGTACAATTCTGTACACATCCAAGACACATCACCTTTACTAATAATAATCTGCAGTGATTATGCTATCCTAATGAGAGTTGGCGAAGATCTCATAAATGTGCTCATCTTATATTGTAGCCCCCTAACCTAAATACACCCAAATGAGAACAATAAGCAAGTGGATTCCAAATTGACATTTTATTGATTAGATAAACATTAGATCTGAACAAATACAGTAGAACAAGTGGCTGAGAATGCAGCGGGAAGGGACGGACCACAAAGTGCGGGCAAGAGGGTAGACCTCAATTTAAACGTCCATAGTAAATGCATATTGTTTTTTATTACATACATCACTGCCTTCACTTATGGCCTTGAACAGTTTTTTTGTACAAGCCATATATTTTCCACTACCGGCTTGCTAGACCTGTCGTATATGCCTTATAATCTAACTTAAAAATAGGACAGGCACAACATCCAGTACCCAGACGTTACAATAATGATAAACTTTTCGGCCATGCCGGGAATCAAACCCGGAATCATTAGCTCAGTAGATAGTCATGCTACCAACTGAGCTAAGGTGCCATACATGCATCTCTTACAACATATTATTCAAGCTTAAACTCATAGTTAACTGCAATCTGCAAATAGTAAATTTACTAAAAATGCCCACGTTGGAACATTATCTAAAGGCATATAATAAATGAGAGCCTAACCAATCTCAACTGATATTATTATAAACGAGTAACTAATAATCAAACATGATGCGGTGGTGACAAAATTACACAAATCACTTCTATCTGCGTCCAATAAGTATGTATTTAAAATAAATACATTAATTTCAACGCCCGGTATGGCGGAGTTTAAACAGAAAGGAGATATTAATATCCATACTCAATATGGCAGAATTTATAACACAAAGCCATAAATTTCCATGCAGAATATGGTGGCATTTAAATAGAAAGGAAATATATTAAACCTGCTAAGGTCACCTAGTGGCCTCAATACGAGGTCAGCTATGCTAAACATATTTTATTAAGGTGACCTCAGAAATAGGATAATGATAGCTAACCATTTAAATATAATATATTTTAATAAATAACTACTATTTAATATTTAATCTGAAAGGATAATCTTTAAAGGTTTACATAGAACAAATATAAACCGAACGATAATTTTGAATACGAGATCACAAGCCTTCCTTAAGGCAACGCTTAGCTCACCCAAGCAGTCAACGTTGGTATTATGCTTACCAATACAGGCGAAATATGTATTTGAAAGTAATCACGTAGACAGATAGAGGAGAATCCAAATGAAGGGCAGAGATGGGTAAAGGGAGAAAAACAAACTGTATGCTTGAAACAGCTGACACTTGCCCAGAAAGTTCTAATCTTGGAACACTCTCGAACTTTCCGTCGGGGGTATCTGTAGCGTCCTAATCATGACGTCATCAGGCAAGGTACGACGTGTTTAACGAGAACGTCGAAGTGGGTAGGACAGTCCAAGTCTCATTGGGGGAAGTTGTGTAAGTAACATTATTTAATAATCATGTTTGTAGAGTATCCATATACGCTACAATCGCGGATCAAAAACCATAAAGTATGTATCCTGGTCACTTGAAAGAAAAGGTAAGACGTGTGTTTTTAATATCAATAGACACTCAAAATGTTGAGATATTAAAGCAACCACATGAATCCAAAGACTCGGGGCCATGATCCCTGTACGGACAAATGTTTTAATATTTAAATTAAACCTACGGTTTCGACTGTGTAGTTTACCCGCTTAGGTAGTCAGTATATTGTCGATCACGATTGACCAGTATATCTCGCTGCAATTTTCAATCGATTGCATAAGAATACTACATTGTCACTAAAAGTCAACATTTTATTATCCTAAGCTCGCAAATATATTAAGGGCATTAAAATAGTATTTGAGTTTAACGAAAATGACCTTGATTGGTCATAAACGATAGTGCTATACGAAAATGAAATAGTTCAATATGAATGTAACATTTTCTTCATTATATGTTTTCTGGAAGGATGTTTGAGGAAGGTTGATTTTAAGGATGAAATATATTATTATTATTATTATTATTATTAAGGGTTGTACGCACTTACGCTAATGTGTAATGGTAGGGTGATTGTGAGATGAAATGGAGGACCTACAATTTAACGTGGAATTCAAACCACGGTGGAGGTCTGGTACTCCCCACATTCACAAGATGTCTTGTCAGAGGGGAAGGAAGGGTTTGATAATCAGATAAATCTTTTCAAGGCCCAAGGATTGAACCCTGGACCCCAGCACAGAAGTCTGACACCATACCCCTAACCACCAGATCATCCTTACCTAATAAAGACGCCCGTGGTTTATTCTCTCGACTTCTACTAGGATACATTTATTAAAAGATTTACTATACCAGTGTTATTCAACTCTGGGTATATAAAGACATTTTAGGGTGTTCGTAAAATTTAAATATGTTTAATTCAATAATAAATACTGAATAATTAGGGCCAGATTTATCGTTATCCACAAGATACCCGGACGCAGAGGAACATACGATCTATGAGCGTCATTTTCTATCCCTCTCTTCCTTATATTTTGATTATAGAATATGTATGGCTTGGTTGTACACGATCAACTCTGAGAGTACAAAGTTGGAGATACATTATATCTGGGGGTTCGCAAATACTGGACTAGAGCGTTTCTTTTGCGTGTTCTGGGCTTGTACCCATTATTAGCTGAGTGTACATGATAAAAACGTGTCTATCAAGTGGTTATAGAGGTGCATGACGCCATTATGTCAAGTGGAGGCACAATCATCTATCCTCCTATTCCTCAATCTCCCCCCACCCCCCACCCCCCAACCTACCCTTGTCACGAACCTCTGGTCCCTCCCAATTACTGGTCGTTTCGGTACAAAAGATGTTCTGCTGCCAGTGCGGTAAACATCACCACGCACAATAATTAATATCAGTCAGTGTCGCCAACATGTCACGTCCCCCGTGGGAGAGAGTAGTGAGACACCCTGGTCAGGTGCGCGGAACGCCACAGCTGGATAACTTAATAAAACCCTTGACATTTCTTCGTGATCATTGCTGAGCCAGGATAGGATTATGGTAGGAACCAGCGTTTAGAAAATATATACATTATTTGGTTTTGCTGTCGACATCAATAGCATTTTACTTTGTTAGTAGGCCTGATACAGAGGATTAATACAATCTATACAAATGATGGTTGAAAATCACATGGCTGCACTTAAATATTTTAAAACTGTTCTTGTAGCTTTCATAACGGTCAAAAAAGTTCATTGGTATCTAAATTATCCCTTAGCCTCACTTTCATCAGAGAGGCTGCTCAGAGATAGCTTGCCTCACTTTCATCGGAGAGGATACTGAGAGCTAGCTTTCCTCACTTTCATCGAAGCGGCTGCTCAGAGATAGCTTTTCTCACTTTCATCAAAGCGCCTGCTCAGAGATAGCTTTCCTCCCTTTCATCGAAGCGGCTGCTCAGAGATAGCTTTCCTCACTTTCATCAAAGCGCCTGCTCAGAGATAGCTTTCCTCACTTTCTTCAAAAAGGCTGCTCAGAGGTAGCTTTCCTCACTTTCTTCGAAGAGGCTGCTCAAAGATAGCTTTCTTCACTTTCTTCGAAGTGGCTGCTCAGAGATAGCTTTCCTCCCTTTCATCAGAGAGGCTGCTCAGAGATATCTTTCCTCACTTTCATCGAAGCGGCTGCTCAGAGATATCTTTCCTCACTTTCATCGATGAGGCTGCTCAGAGATATGGTTCCTCACTTTCATCGAAGAGGCTGCTCAGAGATAGCTTGCCTCACTTTCTTCGACGAGGCTGCTCAGAGATAGCTTTCCTCCCTTTCATCGAAGTGGCTGCTCAGAGATAGCTTTCCTCACTTTCTTCGAAGAGGCTGCTCAGAGATAGCTTTCCTCACTTTCATCGGAAAGGCTGTTCAGAGATAGCTTTCCTCACTTACATCGAAGCGGCTGCTCAGAGATAGCTTGCCTCCCTTTCATCGAAGCGGCTGCTCAGAGATAGCTTTCCTCACTTTCATCGGAAAGGCTGCTCAGAGATATGTTTCCTCACTTTCATTGAAGAGGCTGCTCAGAGATAGCTTTCCTCACTTTCTTTGAAGAGGCTGCTCAGAGATAGCTTTCCTCACTTTCATCAGAGAGGCTGCTCAGAGATAGCTTTCCTCACTTTCTTCGAAGAGGCTGCTCAGAGATAGCTTGCCTCCCTTTAATCCGAGAGGCTGTGGGCTCTGAAAATAGTTTTATAGCGTTTTCCCAGGAGAGTTCCAGTGCGTCTATTTTCAATTATACCTTTTCATTATTTAATCAATTAGTCAGATGATACCCAGTGTTTTTGCAGTAGAAAAACTTTTTTTCTCAAAAATAAATCAAATATTTCTACAGTACAAACATAGAGTTTAATTTTATTCACATGGTGACCTCAAAAAATGTTGAATATACATAATGAGCATAGTGACATTATATTAGAAACATTTTAAATGAAGAGAAAAAGTTTTCATGAAATTTCAGGACACTCTTAACAGATATTCTACAGTTGTTGATATCATCATATGAGAAAATTAAACCATATGTTTTTATTGGCGTGATACTTATTTTATTTTAACCTAAAATTTTTTTATTTAAATACTGAAAAATACTGTCCTATAAATAGCGTATCGTACACTCACGACTCACGCCTCTAATAGCTTGTGTAACGGTAATACACATAAAATACATCAAAAGGAGTCTTAGTGTGGGCTTGTGGCTGACACCTTAGCTCCGTAGGTAGTGAGAACACACTGATCTAAGGATCCCGGGCGTCACACGGCTGTACACTGGGTGTCGTCCAGATTGAGAATAGTGCTTATTACGAACGTGTGGCTACCTGGAGAGGATTATCTTCTTTTGAGATATGAGGAGTCCAGTTAGTGTACACGTGGGGACCTGGAGAAGATTATCTTCTTTTGAGATATGAGGAGTCCAAATAGTGGACAAGTGGGTACCTGGAGAGGATTATCTTCTCTTGAGATATGAGGAGTCAAGATAGTGGACACGTGGGTACATGGAGAGGATTATCTTCTCCTGAAATATGAGGAGTCCAGATAGTGGACATGTAGGTACCTGGAGAGGATTATCTTCTCTTGAGATTTGAGGAGTCCAGATAGTGTACACGTGGGTACCTGGAGAGGATTATCTTCTCTTGAGATATGAGGAGTCCAGATAGTGGACACAGTGGGTACCTGGAGAGGATTATCTTCTTTTGAGATATGAGGAGTCCAGATAGTGGACAGGTGGGTACCTGGAGAGAATTATCTTCTTTTGAGATATGATGAATCCAGATAGTGGACTCGTGGGTACCTGGAGAAGATTATCTTCTTTTGAGATATGAGGAATCCAGATAGTGGACACGTGGGTACCTGGAGAAGATTATATTCTTTTGAGATATAAGGAATCCATATAGTGGACGCATGGGTACCTGGAGAAGATTATCTTCTTTTGAGATATTAGGAGTCCAGATAGTGAACACGTGGGTACATGGAGAGGATTATCTTCTTTTGAGATATGAGGAGTCCTGATAGTGGACACGTGGGTACCTGGAGAGGATTATCTTCTTTTGAGATATTAGGAATCCAGATAGTGGACTCGTGGGTACCTGTAGAGGATTATCTTCTTTTGAGATATGAGGAGTCCAGATAGTGGACACGTGGGTACCTGAAGAAGATTATCTTCTTTTGAGATATGATGAGTCCAGATAGTGGTTACGTGGGTACCTGGAGAGGATTATCTTCTTTTGAGATATGAGGAATCCAGATAGTGGACTCGTGGGTACCTGGAGAGGATTATCTTCTTTGGGGATATGAGGAGTCCAGATAGTGGACACGTGGGTACCTGGAGAAGATTATATTCTTTTAATATATGAGGAGTCGAGATAGTAGACACGTTGGTACCTGGAGAGGATTATCTTCTTTTGAGATATCAGGAGTCCAGATTGGGGACACGTGGGTACCTGGAGAGGATTATCTTCTTTTTAAATATGAGGAATCCAGATAGTGGACTCGTGGGTACCTGTAGAGGATTATCTTCTTTGAGATATGAGGAGTGCAGATAGTCGACACGTGGGTACCTGAAGAAGATTATCTTCTTTTGAGATATGAAGAGTCCAGATAGTGGACACGTGGGTACCTGGAGAAGATTATCTTCTTTTGAGATATGAGGAATCCAGATAGTGGACTCGTGGGTACCTGGAGAGGATTATCTTCATTGGAAATATGAGGAGTCCAGATAGTGGACACGTGGGTACCTGGAGAAGATTATCTTCTTTTGAGATTATAGGAGTTCAGATAGTGGACACGTGGATACCTGGAGAGGATTATCTTCTTTTGAGATATGAGGAGTCCAGATAGTGGACACGTGGGTACCTGGAGAGGATTATCTTCTCTTAAGATATGAGGAGTCCAGATAGTGGACACGTGGGTACCTGGAGAGGATTATCTTCTCTTGAGATATGAAGAGTCCAGATAGTGGACATGTGGGTACCTGGAGAGTACTATCTTCTCTTGAGATATGAGGAGTCCAGATAGGGGACACGTGGGTACCTGGAGAGGATTATCTTCTCTTGAGATATGAGGAGTCCAGATAGTGGACACGTGGGTACCTGGAGAGGATTATCTTCTCTTGAGATATGAGGAGTCCAGATAGTGGACACGTGGGTACCTGGAGAGGATTATCTTCTCTTGAGATATGAGGAGTCCAGATAGTGGACACGTGGGTACCTGGAGAGGATTATCTTCTCTTGAGATATGAGGAGTCCAGATAGTGGACACGTGGGTACCTGGAGAGGATTATCTTCTCTTGAGATATGAGGAGTCCAGATAGTGGACACGTGGGTACCTGGAGAGGATTATCTTCTCTTGAGATATGAGGAGTCCAGATAGTGGACACGTGGGTACCTGGAGAGGATTATCTTCTCTTGAGATATGAGGAGTCCAGATAGTGGACACGTGGGTACCTGGAGAGGATTATCTTCTCTTGAGATATGAGGAGTCCAGATAGTGGACACGTGGGTACCTGGAGAGGATTATCTTCTCTTGAGATATGAGGAGTCCAGATAGTGGACACGTGGGTACCTGGAGAGGATTATCTTCTCTTGAGATATGAGGAGTCCAGATAGTGGACACGTGGGTACCTGGAGAGGATTATCTTCTCTTGAGATATGAGGAGTCCAGATAGTGGACACGTGGGTACCTGGAGAGGATTATCTTCTCTTGAGATATGAGGAGTCCAGATAGTGGACACGTGGGTACCTGGAGAGGATTATCTTCTCTTGAGATATGAGGAGTCCAGATAGTGGACACGTGGGTACCTGGAGAGGATTATCTTCTCTTGAGATATGAGGAGTCCAGATAGTGGACACGTGGGTACCTGGAGAGGATTATCTTCTCTTGAGATATGAGGAGTCCAGATAGTGGACACGTGGGTACCTGGAGAGGATTATCTTCTCTTGAGATATGAGGAGTCCAGATAGTGGACACGTGGGTACCTGGAGAGGATTATCTTCTCTTGAGATATGAGGAGTCCAGATAGTGGACACGTGGGTACCTGGAGAGGATTATCTTCTCTTGAGATATGAGGAGTCCAGATAGTGGACACGTGGGTACCTGGAGAGGATTATCTTCTCTTGAGATATGAGGAGTCCAGATAGTGGACACGTGGGTACCTGGAGAGGATTATCTTCTCTTGAGATATGAGGAGTCCAGATAGTGGACACGTGGGTACCTGGAGAGGATTATCTTCTCTTGAGATATGAGGAGTCCAGATAGTGGACACGTGGGTACCTGGAGAGGATTATCTTCTCTTGAGATATGAGGAGTCCAGATAGTGGACACGTGGGTACCTGGAGAGGATTATCTTCTCTTGAGATATGAGGAGTCCAGATAGTGGACACGTGGGTACCTGGAGAGGATTATCTTCTCTTGAGATATGAGGAGTCCAGATAGTGGACACGTGGGTACCTGGAGAGGATTATCTTCTCTTGAGATATGAGGAGTCCAGATAGTGGACACGTGGGTACCTGGAGAGGATTATCTTCTCTTGAGATATGAGGAGTCCAGATAGTGGACACGTGGGTACCTGGAGAGGATTATCTTCTCTTGAGATATGAGGAGTCCAGATAGTGGACACGTGGGTACCTGGAGAGGATTATCTTCTCTTGAGATATGAGGAGTCCAGATAGTGGACACGTGGGTACCTGGAGAGGATTATCTTCTCTTGAGATATGAGGAGTCCAGATAGTGGACACGTGGGTACCTGGAGAGGATTATCTTCTCTTGAGATATGAGGAGTCCAGATAGTGGACACGTGGGTACCTGGAGAGGATTATCTTCTCTTGAGATATGAGGAGTCCAGATAGTGGACACGTGGGTACCTGGAGAGGATTATCTTCTCTTGAGATATGAGGAGTCTAGATAGTGGACATGTAGGTACCTGGAGAGGATTATCTTCTCTTGAGATATGAGGAGTCCAGGTAGTGTACACGTGGGTACCTGGAAGGATTATCTTCTCTTGAGATATGAGGAGTCCAGATAGTGGACACATGGGTACCTGGAGAGGATTATCTTCTCTTGAGATATGAGGAGTCCAGATAGTGGGCACGTGGGTACCTTGAGAGGATTATCTTCTCTTGAGATATGAGGAGTCCAGATTGTGTACACGTGGGTACCTGGAGAGGATTATCTTCTCTTGAGAATATGAGGAGTCCAGATAGTGGACACGTGGGTACCTGGAGAGGATTATCTTTTCTTGAGATATGAGGAGTCCAGATAGTGGACACGTGGGTACCTGGAGAGGATTATCTTCTCTTGAGATATGATTATGAGTTATGAAGAGTAAAAGTTATCATAAAATTCCAAAACATCCTTGACAGATATTCAAGAAATTTTCATGCCACTATGTGAAGAAATAAAAATTATATATTTTTACCGGAGCAATATTTTATTTAGTTGGACAAAAAAAATGTTGCCATAAAAACTACAAAAACACTGGATTTTTCTCGTGTCCATTGCATACCACCTTAAAGGGATTCGGTGTCAATTCATAATAATGTGATGGAAAAGTTTTCATTTAAATTATTTTTGGGACAAATTGTATTATCATTTGTTTGATTTGTACTATCCTAATCTAAATACTCCCAACTTGTGTTGGCAGGTATTATGCTGGCCCCACAACATTGTAATACCAGATATTGACATGAGCCCATGTGTGGGTGTTACGAGACGTGTGTTGCACTCCATGTAGCTATGGCAATACAGCAGACGTCTCCCCTCATGCGCACCCTCAGTAAAATGTATAATTGAACAGCTTTCAGTTAGGTTATAGGAAGGGGACGAATGGATAAGGGTGATTTAGGTTAATCTGCAGGTTGGGTTACTCTGTATCACGCACCACGAAAAAAAGGGGGAGTAATTATTAATGTATAAATATTTCCTTTTAGCACCGCGTTTTACTAACCGGTCGGGTTATATGCTTATGTCTTTAGGGATTATTAAGGTTATATCTATAGGAAGAATTTGAATAGAAGAAGAGTGGAAAACAATTTTGGAAAAACCGACCTCAGTACACCCGACCTAGATTTGAACCTTGATCTCCCAGTCATCGGCAGTCCAGTTGATTGAGAGAATAGCGCCTTAGACCATGCGGCCACCAAAGCAGGTATATAAATTATTATATTAATATTGTTTGTACAAATATACAGTGTAAAACAATGACTTTAATTCTGGGGCTATTATGAAAACTTGGTTGGTTTTGGTTTGCCAGTGACAGGGAGGTTGAGTTTTGAATCCTGGCGGGATGTGCTAAGAGTAATCTTCCCTAAATGGTGTTCTCAACTCTTTCAATAACCAAGTGGGTAAATATTCTGTTAACCATACCGCCCGTTCCCCTACCATATTAATCTACCTATGCAGGTATGTATTTCAATAGTGACAGTTGCAGATTCCGTGGCTTTCCTTACGAATACATGAAAGTTCAGTAAAACCACAATAATCTGGACTAAATCGTGGGAATATAGTCCAGATTAGCAAAAATGATAGATAAACTTTAAACGATTTTTTTAAACAAATATATTGTACATTGTAGCAGAGAAAAGTTATATATTAGTTGGATTATACATTATATTACTTACAAACATTTTATACGACCTTGAAATGAACTAAACTGTAATTATTGAAATGGATAGTCCTGACTCTGTTGCCAAGAACTTGATGGCAGGGGACGGGGTTTGAAGAAGATGTTGATCTTATTTTGAAAACTTTTAGTACTTATTCATAATAGATTATATGTTCAGCGATACCCTAATTTTGCTACGAATGGAAAAATCTGACAGTTAAAAACAGCTACCAGATTACGTGTTCATACAGCAAGCCGTGTGACACGCAGTTGTCACTTTTTATAGACATTGTTGTTACATTTTATATAATAACAGTAATAATATAGTAAGATCTTGTCAATATTATCCGAAAACATCAGGTTTGTTTTTACTTTCTCTCGATACCTCGGAAAGCAAGTATTGTGACCGGAAAAAACCTCAATATTTTGATGAATGTCGACGTTTCATGACTCTTTGAAACCAAAAAGGTTGTTCTCGCAATACCATCTGTTTGTCGGTCTGTCTGTACCTTGAGCTAAAGCCGAAAATAATTTACCGATTGGGCTAAACCTTTGTATCTAAGGTTTGTATGGGGTCCCTCAGAGGTATTTTTGGGATTGGAACAGCCCTAAATTTAATGGTAGTTTACTGAAGGGAAAAAAGAGAAAAATTCGATTTTCTTAATATTCACTCTGACGATTTTGATTAAATATTATATCTAGACACTGTTTACAGGGGTGCACCAAGGATCTTGAGTTGGGGGGCGGGAAGCTTTTTACATAGTAATTTTCATAATTGCACCATTATATATTTCAATTACAGTAATATTTTGAAATTTGATTGGAAGTAAGGGATGAGAAAGATGGAAAATCAGCGAAGCCCCCTAAAAAGTATGGGTCCGGGGTTTTCTCCCCCAAGAATTTTTTATTTATTTAAAAGGATGCTAATGGTAATAATTACTACCAAAATGTAATCCTTGGTTATCCTCTGTCACTGTGTACGCCACTGGTTAACAGGTCTGTGTTTACACATTCTTCTTCACACCCGGGATTTGCCGTTGAGGGGGCACATAATAGTATCTCAACTGTCCTCACCCTCTTCCTGATACAATAGGGTTCTAGAAAATATTACGGTATCACAGGTCCTGTTTTTATTTGAGTGTAAATATACAGTAATTTAAAAATCAACAGAAAAAGTATTCCTTTGATAAGAACTAATTGCTGTAAAAAATTATTGGTTTTATATTAAATATAATTAAACGAAATATAATTGATTAATTGACAGAACCTAGTGCTAATAATATTTTTGTAATATTCTTAATTTTATGTACAAGGACCTTCAGCTGGGGAGGGGGGGGGGCAAAGGCCCCTGTGTGTGTGCCCCTGACTAGTTATCATTATAAACAAGATGGAAATTCTCATTTTATCATGAAAATGACATTGAGGGTAATTTACATGAGGGAAACTTTCCAATTTTCATCATTTCTCTACAACTATTTGAGATATGAAATAACTTATCATTGTAAAGTTGTAATACTATTAATGATAAAAGTATTTTATTTGAAATACATTTTCATAAAACCATTCACTTCTGAACTATGGGCAAATATAAATATACTTTTTAATTCAGTCAGTTTAAAATTAATATGGTTCTTACTCTCTTTGGTGGACAAAGATATTTCTCCTTTTTCAATTTTTCTGTAACAGTGTTCCTAGTTCCTGGTACCATAGAGTAAGTAACAGTGTATCTTATTTCATCTGTGATCTTTGGTGGAGGGTTTCTACACCAATGTATACACCTATTATTTCCTTTCACAAATCTGACGAGGTTTTAACAAATGTATATTTTAAGACAAACGCGGGAGAAAGTTACTGCGGTTCACCGTACCATTTATTTCTATAAGCTGCTCTAAATGTATGTTCGTAAGAAAATATTGATTTCGTCTTTACTGCCTATAATACAGTAGATAATTGTTTTACCACGCCATACTACCCGTTTTGTTTCCACGCAAACATAATAATTAAGATAATGGACTAGAGACGATAAGATTAAACTTTTAAAGTAAATGTACCCACATTTTCTTGTGCGGGGACTGGAAAACCCCTAAGTAAAATCCATCCTCAGTACACCCGACCGGTATTAGAAACTACGTCATCGATAGTAGCACATTATATTGTGGGAGTGACGCCTTAGACCATGCAACCACTTAAGTGGGTTATAATAAGAGTAATAAAGAAAATGACATATTCATAGTCCGTATTAAGTGAAATATTATTAACGAGGTCCAGATGATACTTTTATTACTGGCGTACTTATACCTTGCGACAGTTCCACACTTCTCAACACTTTTGTTTTCAAATGTAAAATTTGTTAGATCTCTTGTTTTGAAAGATAAATACCTTCCACACTAATGCTATTACTAAGATTCCATGGTGCGAGCTCGCAAGCGATCTATTTCAACCGACCGGGCCGCCGCCATTAGTGTTGATAGTGCCAACCTGTGCCGAAAGATGGTGTAGTGGTCAGCACAGAGAACCCTCAAGCCCTTAATCTCAGTTTTATAAATCAGGGTTGCTACTTTTATATTCAAGTATCTCCTCATTTGTCCTCACGAGGCTGAGTTTGATCCCGTTTCAGATCAACTGCTTCACAGATAGATTGTGTAAGCTGGGGATCGAACCCGGGGAGAAGTGTATAAATAATAATGCTAACAGCCTCATGACTACCATGATAAAAACAGCTACCAGATTACGTGTTCATACAGCAAGCCGTGTGACAAGCAGCTGTCTCTTTTTATAGATATTGTTATATTTTATATAACAGTAATAATATAGCATTATTATTAATATCACTATTATTTATACACTTCTCCCCGGGTATAGCTATGTCTGTTATTGCGTGTCTCTTTAAGATTAGGATGGACACCTACTATATAAGAACGATAAAGCAGTTTACCTTATTGCTTAGAAAATATGCATAGTAACAACATGCAGTTTTTTGTATTATATCAAACTCGTAAATTTAAAATGAACTATATTAGACTAATAAAAAGTTACAAGTTAATATTTACTTTTTTACAATAAGACGTAATTTCAATTAAATTAAAATTAAATAAAACATGAAATACAAGAATATAGTTTTGAAGCTATCATATTATTATAGAGAACAAGATAATGTTCTATCATACACGACGAATATTTATAATACAATTATTTTAACAAAATTTTATATTTTCAAATTAAATCAAGTCCAAACTGTTGAAAAAGTTCCCCATCTTCCTGGAAAATTGCTCTGTCTTTGGAAGCACATCTCCCTCTCCTCCCCGATCCCTTTTTGGCATTCACTTTTTTCCTTTTTTTT